>JAGKTI010032423.1:0-11901 GCA_018397915.1 Birgus latro
TCTTTCTTTCCTTCATTCTTTCCTCTTCCTTCTGCCTGTGGGTGACTCTACACTAAGTGACAAACCAAATGGTTTCCTGTAAAGCAGGAGACCATTTACTACGCTGGGTGGTAACCATATAACCAAATTATGGCACCTGGTGGTTTAGTGGGTAATTATGGTACCCCAGTCGGATTGAGCCTGTGAAGGTTTATATGCAAGGGATGGTTGGGGTTCATTGCTCACATAATGCCACTCAGGGATGAGTGAGGCTGGTCACTCTCATCTTTAATGTCAGGACCAACTTTCCTAGCCCCAGGCTCCTACGCTGCTCATGGGACAACATGGGCTTGGATGATGGATGGAGGGAACAATCTGTGGGCTCCTGGCCTTTGGTTCCTTCTTCCTTCCATTAAAAAATAAAAAAAGGCTCCAACATGCCTGCATGCATCAGCCTTTGTCATCTAATGGTAGCTCTCGATGCCGCTAGATCTCTGGCGGCCTCTCTGTTCAGTCGCTTATCCCTGAGGTCACACCTTATGACCTCTTCCCAGGCCTTCATTGGTCTGCCTTTTGAAATCCTATCCCCGATGTTCACACTTTTCACATTCAGCACCCAGTTGTCATCCTCCATCCTCTCAATGTGCCGAATCATTTCAATCTACCCCTCATCATCACAACACCAATACATTCAAGTCCCATCCTACTGTAATCACAATCCTAGCCCCCCCAGGCCTCACATTCAAGGACACACTACACATCCATCTAATCATTGTCATTTCTGTATGTTTGAGCTCATGAACATCCTCTTCCTTTATTGCGCAGGTCTCACTATCGTACAGCATTACACTCCTAACACATGCTGCATACAAAGATCCCTTAAGACAAAGGGAAAGCTCTCTCAGTGTTAGGAGAGGCAACAGCTCCCAGCCCCATCTCCAGTACATAACATTCCCACAAAATAACAGAACTCTTCCTCACACTCAGAAGGCACTCTGGGAAGATCCAGTCCTTTCACATCTGGCACTCTCTACATTCTCTCCCCAGCATACTACACACATCTATCTATCTATCTATTGCCAGATGCCTCAGTCCCCTAAGGGATTGCATCCACAAACACTACACAAGATGGAGTCACTTCCCATGCCCTTGTGGCAAACTGTACATGGCCACACTCCCTCTACTTTGACAGTACCACCACCAGCCCTAAATATCACTTTTGTTTTATCTGCATATTATGCTCTCACTCCCATTCATCTCTCCACATCCTACTTTCCTCCACCTCCCTTTTATTCCCTGCAGTCAACATCAAGTCCATTTCTGAAGTCACATGGGAGGGCTTCAAGCACGATGACAAACAAGAAGGGAGTCTCAAGACTGACCCCTGATGCACACCAACATACCTGAAGTTGGTGGACATTGAATATGGTATCAGTGGTTCCTTTGCCCAGCATAAACCCAAACTGCATCTCATCAATATTCACTCTTTCTCTAATCATACCTTCTAGAACTTTCTCCATTACTTTCATTATCTGGTCTAAGAGCTGTATACCTCTATAATTTCCTCTGCATGGCATCACCCTTCCCTTTGTACACATTTACAATTACACTCTTCAACCAATCATCTGGGCAACATACTCATATATAATCATATTTATCAGGTCAGTGACTAACCTCACCCCAATATCTCCTGAGGCCTTCAACATTTCAGCAGTCAACCCAGACACACCTGTCGCCTTCCTCACCCGCATCCTGCCTGTTGCCTCACTAACAGTAGCAGCGTCAATCAAAGGCCAAGGGCCAAACACTGGATCTGCTGGCTCCAAACCTTTCCTGTTCCTGTCAGACTCCTCATTCAGCAACTGGTTATAATGCTCTCTCCATGCGTCTTTCTTCAATATCCCCACTGTCCACCACTACCCTTCCCTCATCATTCTTCACACACTGCTTACCCGTGATATCCCTGTTTTCCCTCTTCATCTGATTTGCCACCTTAAATCAGTGTTACAACAAACCTCTCATCATTGCACAAGCTAATCCATTTCTTTACTTGCAGATGGAAGAGAAACTGAACAAGAAACAAAAACGGAAACAGGAGGAGCGTGAAAATAAGGAATCAAACACCAAGAGAACCAAGATGATGGGTCAGGAGAACGCAGAAGGGGAATTGAATGAAGTGCACACCAGGCTGAAAGACAAGGAAGCAGCAGAGAAGATGCTGTACACACTATTGCCAGCAGGAACGGTGGGCAACAATAATATTTCGGCCGATGATGATGATGATTGGAAAGAAGGGGATGTCGAGACGGACTTGAACTGGAAGAAGGTGTTGTCTCAGCCGGTACCAGGGAAGGAGAGGCGGAAGATGGCTAAGATGGTGAAGAAGGAGAGGAAGCTGGATACAGAGCAGGCAGAGGCCGTCAAATTGTCGAATGAGGAAAGAAAGATGATTGAGATGAGAGGAAAGTTTGAAGAAGAGAAGATGAGGAACAAGGTTGTAAAGGAGTTCAAGAATGCTGCTGCTGGTATTGATGTGAGTGGTGGTGATGGTGGTGGTGGTGATGGTGTTAGTGGTGGTGATGGTGGTGTTGGCTTTGGTGTTGATGATGATGATGATGGAGAGCACTGGCTGGTCAAGGCAGTTCAGAAAAGAAAACCAAAGGGCAAGAAGGCAAAGAAAAAGAAAGCTGTGAACTCTGATGATGATGATGGGGAAGCTGTTGATTTTGGCAGCGTTGGTGAAGAAGCCGTAGATTTGCACGAGAAGGCATACCTGGAGAGACTGAGTAAAAAACGGAAGGCTGAGAGTAGCAGAGGGGACGAGGTGGATGCGTGGGCCGAGGACAGCGAGAGTGACACGGACATGGATGATTAATAGACAGCAAGTAAGGATGGAGAGCGAGAGACTGACAAGGAGAGTGTATGTGAGTGAGATGGAGGGGGGGAGAGAGAGAGGGGGAGGCCAAGGATGAGATGGAGGGGGGGGAGAGACGGGGAGGCCAAGGATGAGATGGAGGGATGGAGTGGAGAGGTATATGAGAGAGGGGGGGTGTGAGCTGGGAGCTGGGCATTGAAATGGCAGGGGACAGGGCAACATGGAGGTGATTTGTTTGTGGCCAGCCCTTACTGGATTTAGGCGTCTGGCAATAGATAGATAGAAGTGGATGCCATGTGGTGTAGTAGGCTAAGACAACCCATCCTAATTTACCATAAGGGTTTATATCAAGGGATGGATTTGGATGATTAGGCACTGGGATGGTACAGCAAGTGGTTCAGTGGGCTCAGGTGCTCCAGGTAGATGTAGTCCTTGAGGGTTTAAATTTAAGAAGAGGCTGGAGTTTAATCATGATCCAGTCCTCTTTTGCCTCATATGTAATCTTACGCAGGGACAAGGTATTCGTGTCCTATAAATATCTGGCCTCACTAGCCATTCCCAAGCCCTTACTCTCCTGACTGGGTGAAACAGCTTGAAGAGTCAATTGGTTATCAAGAGGTTAAAGTTGTAGGAGGGAAAAGAGGTCTGGATGATGATGATGATGATGATGATGTTAAAGTTGTAAAAATTGTACCAAATGATGTCTGGTTTGTTTAGTGAGTTCTGGCACTTCAGTCTGGAGGAGCCTTTGTGGGTTCCATCTGAGGGGTGGGTGGGGTTGATTGCTCATGTAGTGCCACTCAGGAAAGTGGGGCTGGTCACCATTGCCTTAAATATCTGGACTGAGTAACCTAACCCTGGCCTCTCCACTCTTGTATATATGGTGCAAAATGGGATTGGATGGTGATGATGACAGTGGTGATGATTAAATTATGAGTAATGATTGACTCTATCGGATACGTTTGTTTGAAGCTACAGAATGTTGTGAAAGTTTTTTCTGTATCAGATAGAGCCAGGATTCTGAGAGTTTGAATGATGAGTGAATGGAAGCGTGGCCCGTTGGATTGGACAAACTTGAGCCGTCTGGACGTTGCTACTCCTCACCCTGCCCTAGGGTGGGAGAGGAGGTCTGGATAATAATGATGAGGATGTAATGTAATATACCTTTGTTGAAGTTTTACAGGGAATGTGTTGTAGGTGATACTTATTGAAACTGAAATATATCGTACAATTAGATGGCTGCCACAGTTCATTCAGTGCTGCTGCTACATCCCTGTGGTTATATTTCATGAAGGATTAATGTAGCGAAAGTTTGCAAATAAACTTTACTTTACAGATCATCCTTGATTACAAACTTCCAGCTGTGTTTTGTGACTTTCTTTTCCCATCATCAAGACCTCTTTTTCCCATCTAAGAATTTATCCTCACTATATTGATAAATTGATGAGTCTGGGGCTTAAACGATGTGCAGTAGTGTGTCCATTCTATTTCTTTTCACCTCTTCCTTCGAGATCCTACTTTTCCCTGTCCTTAGGCTGGGAAAAAATCAGAATGAAGATAAAAGAGGTACTCCATGGTCTTCCCTCTTCGTACATTACCTTGGCTGAAAATTGCCATCTTTCCATCTTGAATGCTGAGTTATGCCAAGACTTACACTAGCTTCTGATGCACATCACATAAAAGTGCCATGGATAGGATGTGCTGCCGTAGCAATGTTGAATACTGCCACTGAAGTACACCCGAGGCAAGTTCTGCCTTATACACCTGCCTGCCAGTTCATACCTTTATGCGTGAGACAACCACTGGTGAAGCAGTAGCCAGACACTCAAATGTCTGGTACTACTGTGTGGGAGGGGAGAGGTTAAGGAAGGCTGGGGGAGCTGACAGTTCCTGCCCCTCCCTCTTCCATCCCCATCCTTCTCACACAGTTACCAGATACAGGAATGTTGGCTGCTGCTTCCCTGCCACTTGTCTCACTGTTTCAAAGTGGTGAGTGAATGTATAATGCGGAACTTTCCTCGGTCATGAAAGCTACAAAAGGACAGACATCTGGGCCAGGTTTTGTTAAAGAATTACAGTGGGTTACAGCACTTTAAATCAGCCAAATGGTTCTATATTCGATCCCACTCAAAGGCCACTGGTTTATGCTAGAAAGGACAACATATTTCAACAGTCTTTTAAAGCCTTCACATGAGGGGAGTGCACACCATAATGCCATCATTAACCCCTGTTTAAGTCGGCTATTACTTTGAAAATGTTTGTGTGTTTAGTATATCAGTACAGTATAATGTGTCACCAGTGTAGTCTATAACCCTGGAAATCAGAGGACGTAATGCAGTATTTATATCAGTGCTGTGACTGATAAGTGATTTCATTCAGATCAGGAGAACGTCCTAATTGTGAAGTGGGTAATTGAAGGTTGTATTTGACCTGTCCAGGTTGTAAAGTTCATTCTAAATTGAATAAAACTCTGGAGACTGCAGGATTGGACTGAACTTTCATTTTGCTTTAAAGTGATGTCTGACAGTGAGGAAACTGAACTGGAGGGATTCAATAAAACCATCATTAACTCATTCACTGTATACAAGAGGTTCTGGGGAGGAGCCTACGAGTATTGGTGACATGCACCCTCTGTGGAGCAGCTGTGGTATCCACCCAGGAACCTGATCACATTTCCCTGCACCTTGCTGTGGGAAGAACCCTGGTGCAACCCTGGTGTGGAGCTGTGTACCACAAGGGGATGCTGGATCCCTGCACAGTGTATGTACAGTGTTGTGCTGTACCTGTAGGACAGTCCCACAGCACCAGTTGATTGCTGATAGTCAACGGGTCTGTTCAGTGAGACAGACTGGGGTTAAACAACAAGTGTATATAGAATGCCTCTCCTTTACTTGATGTTTGTAATCATCTAGAGGTAGCTAGAATTATTTAAAAAAAAAAAAAGTCATTGCACTGAACACGGTTCTGAGACTGGAGTCCATGGTAATATGGCCTGAGACACTGTGTGACGAAGAGAAAGGAGTGTTTGATACAGTATGTGGTTGTCTGGTGTGTAAGCAGGTGGTGGATGTTGACCCATCATCCCTGGGAGGTATTGCCATAGGTGTAGTGTGGGACCAAAAGTCTGGCTGCTGGATCTGCATACAACTTATTCAAGTAACTCAGCCACACTTACACTGAGTCTGGGCTGAGGCCATACTACATGTACACATCTCTTCAGCACAACTATAATCTGTTCCCCAGGATAGACTGGATTTGTTAGCCTTGGCTGCAGCTGACCTAGATGAAATTCAAGCAGTTGCACTCAGTATGGCTGGTAACACTAATGGCATATGGCTGTTTACAAACCTTTCCCCAAGCAACTTAGTGACACAACTGGTGGTGGTGGAGCTGCATGGCACACAGTACTATATAACTGTTTCTTGCCATCAGCAGGTGAAAAATGGCTTACACAGACATGACAAAGGCCTTTCAAAAACGGAAATATAAATGACATCTCTTGGTCAGTATGGCAGAAATTTATACAAGGGAGGTGTGTGAGGGTCAGGGCTGTGGGTGGGAGAGGCTAGTGATGGCAGCATCGGTGAGGTGGCGTGTGAGGGCGTCGTTGAGGTGCTTGAGGCGGGCACACACGTAGTCCTGAAAACGCTCCACCATGACCAGCCGATTCCACATCACCCCAAGCAGCGTCCGGGGATGTTTGTTGCGGTCCACACTAACCATAGTCCGATACACCTCCTGCATTATACATGGAGACATTATACACAGCAATACACTGATAATTCATTCTGATAATACGGTACAGAAGTGAAGGAGCGTTGTGGTGTGGATGTGGATATGATAGGAAGCGTTTGGAGATACACACTGAAGTGGTTTGGCCATGTGGAGGGGGTGGAGAGTGAGAGACTGATGAGGAGAGTGTATGTGAGTGAGGTGGAAGGGGGAGAGGGAGGGGGAGGCCAAGGATGAGATGGAGTAGAAAGACATATGAGAGAGGGGTGTGTGAGCTGGGAGCAGGGCAATGAAATGGCGGGGGACATGGAGGCGATTTGTTTGTGGCCACCCCTTACAGGATCAAGGCATCTGGCAATAGACAGATAGACAGAATACATTACCACCTGCATTATTCAAATAAATTATACGGTACACTAATAATTCTGATACACCAACTGCAATATAACACTGACACATTAGATCAATAACAGTTCATTCTAATAACTCCACCCGCATTATACATAGATACATCATGAACAAGTAATTCATTCTGGTGCACCACTGTCATACACGTGCTGGCGAACCTACACATGGTGAAGCAGTGCACCCTGAATGGAGCAGCTACAGTGTCCACCCAGGAATCAAACTTCCTCATATTTCTCAGCACCTCGCCATGAGAAGAACCCTGGCTTTACCCTGAGGAGACACTGTCCACCACAAGGGAGCACTGTACGACGGCCCCATAAAAGTACTGTACTGCCCGGCTAGATAAACCAGGGATAAGCAACAAAAACTACATCACACAAAGACCCATTATGCACTACTATTTCATTCATCTATATCACGTGCATCACAAGGGACTCATAACACAAAAAAGTCATTCTTCAACTCATTTTCTCAAGCCATGTTTACTTTCACCAAAGAATTTATTCAGTCTAATGCTGGCCTGAGGTAATGAATGGGCTAATGTTGTTGTTGTTGCACCAGGAGGTACGTAATTTAAACCTGGTGGACTACAGGTTGAAATCACCCATCTCCTACTGTCCTTTTGAGGGGTTTGGAGGGAGGTGAGGGACATGCTACAGTGAACAGCCATCACTCTCCAGCATCTGAAGGGGCTTGAAAGGAGTTTGAAAAATCCCTCCAAAGCTCAATAAAGTCATCTGGAGGGTGGGGAATGAGAGACTGACTAGGAGAGTATAAAACTGAAGGGGCTATCACACGGGGACTCGTGGACGTCCACAGGAGGAAGGCCGCTGCTCCAGCCAGGGTGCAGAGTGCCATCATGTGTCGGCTCCTCATCTGCACCAAGCACCATTATTTATATATGGGCTACAGTTTATGAAGGATGGATTTAACGTCAGAGAGGAAGGATGGGACTGGAGTATAGTGGTGCTGTGACGAGATGTAGACTGAGATGGTCTGGGCAGGTGGAGAGGATGGAGGACGACAATTGGGTGCAGAAAGTGAGAAGTGTGAACGTCGGGGGTAGGGTCGCGAGAGGCAGACTGAAAAAGACCTGGGACGAGGCCATAGAGTATAACCTCAGTGATACGGGACTGAACAGGGAGGCTGCCAGAGATCAAGCAGCGTGGGAAGTCACCATTTGGTGACCAAAGTTGACGCATACAAGAAAGTTGGAGCTTTTATAAAGGATACGTTGGTATAATAATTGATATAATAAGGGATGCACAAGTCGGTATAATCAGTGACTTCAGTATAAAGGTTGGTATGGTATGGTGACGAGTGGAACCACTGTGAAAGAGTGATGACTAAGAGTATGATGAGTAACAGTTTGTACCGCTGTAAGAGTTGGTTTGGCATAAATATCAACAATCTAGCGTAAGAGGAAGTACTGGTGAAGTGTGGAATGGGATGCATAGATTAAGTAGTTGGAACTCAAATTCATGACAAATGTGAGTGAGCAGCACCTAACAACTTCCTTTCAGCCTCTGCTTATTCTTACACACACACACACACACACACACACACACACACACACACACACACACACACATTTGTACTGATAATTAAACTTTTCCTTTAGTGCTTCCAAAACATCTTCACATAACTTGATATATTAATCCCTGTATTAATATCAGGTTTTGCCACTAAGTATTTTGGCGTAAGTAAGCAAAGGTTGAGCAATACTTACAATGAATTTCCTGTCAACATTCCTGTGGAAGGTGGCATCAGCGCCGTGCAGGACAGTGATGCCATCTGAGAAGCACTGTGGGCATGGCGGGGCCTGAGGCAGACAGGCAGACGGCATGAAGTTCCACCTGCTGGACATCTCCGTGATGAGGCTGGGTCTGGTGCTGAGGTAGTGGTTCAGCGCATCCTGGTCGTGTCGTGGTGCCGGCCATATTGGTCCAGCCTGCAGGATGGCGCTGCCCAGCCCACCGCCAGGCAGCTGCCTCAGCCGCGTCAGGTTGGCCACCATGACGCCCGTGTTGAGGCCAACACGGCCAGCAAAAGGCCGACTGGGCTGGTCGCGCTGGTACTGGGGCTCCGGGGCCAGAGCCAGGGCCTGGTGGGGAGCCAGGGACCACAGCACTGACCACAGCTCCTCACCAGGACCCAGGAACACCACGTCCGTGTCCACGTACACCAGAGCATCTTCGTCAGGCAGCGCCTCGGCCAGAAATTGCTTGGCCCACGCACAGGGCCGCCAGTGGTGCCGCAGTTGTGGCTGGTGCTGTGGCAGCCACACCGGCTGGTGCTCCAGCTGCAGACGGTCAGCTGGCAGGTTATGGCCGGCCTTCACCACTTTACGAAATGTGGCAACAGAGTCCGTCAGCACAATGATGCGCCACACAGCTGACCTGCTGAAGTACAGCAGTGTACTCAGCAGGGTCTCCACCTGCTGTGCCTGTCGCTGCCATGAGTCCCGGAGATAAGCGTCGGGATCGCTGCTGTTGGTGTGGTTGTGGGTGTTGGTGGTGGTGGTGGTGGTGGTGTTGGTGTGTTCGTTGTGGGTGTGAGGCGCCTCACACACCACCATCACCATGGGTGCGGCCAGGGATGGGCTGCCTGTCACCACTGGCTCAGGCACAGTGTACTGCCTCACACCCCCAGCTGGTGACACAGCCTTAAAGATGGTGAACACAGAGGGTAAGGACGTGAGCACATTACACACACCCAGTACCATGAGGACGCACAGTACCAACACCCTACCTCGTCTACACATCATGGTACACAGCTCAGTCTTCACAGTACATAGCCTCACAGTACATAGACTCAGTACATAGTCTCACAGTACATAGCCTCACAGTACATAGTCTTAGTACATAGCCTCACCATCCCTGCTGTCTGTCATCTGAATTATTCTTTTCAATACTCTACCATTTTTCTTTATAATCTTGAATTTGGCGCTCAGTTATCCTCCTTTTGTTTTGTTTTTTCTTGGAGGGAACAATTTGCGGGTTTCTGGCCTTTGGTTCCTTCTTTCTTGCATATAAACACACACACACACACACACACACACACACACACACACACACACACACATACACACACATCAAACACCACCTTCTTTTGTTGTATTAGCGCTCTGTACCTTTTACAACAATAAATATTTCAATTCAGTTAAGTTCAAATTTAAACCACATCTGCCTGTTAAAAACGTTAACGGTTGTGTGAAATTCGAATTAGCCGCGTGCGTCTCCTTGGTAACTATACGTCATTCACTCTAACTTGGCCCAGATTTTCGTCCCTTCGCTGCTAATTTCACGTAGCTCAGTGACAGAAGAAAAAAAAACAAGGCTCTACATCCTTTCCATAGCACTTCTTCGTGACTAGCATCGTATTCTAGTGCACTGATGATGGAAGTTTTAGGCCAAGTTAGCGTAGGAGTATAGTCATTGTGTGTGTGTGTGTGTGTGTGTGTGTGTGTGTGTGCATTCTATCCATTCCATAGTACTTCTTTGTGACTGGCACCATATTCTAGTGTTAATTCCTTGCACTTCTTCGTGACTATCACCGAAATTCTAGCATCCTCTTGCAGTCCAGCATTCAGGATAGTGAGAGGGCAATTTTACGCCCAGTCAAAGTGAAGAGAATATCGACGAAATAACAAAATAATACAGACAGATAGATAGATAGATAGATATTAATTGAACAGGTGTGGCTAAGATGCCGACAGGTGAGATCGGTAATATTACAGGTGTTCGTGATTAATTAGGAGGTGTTAGTAGGATATTGACACCTGTTTTGCGTATGTCTGGAAGTCCTCAAGTGCTTAATACGGTCATGGAAGTTGTTTTGTTTACGTTTTTTGGCTGTTAAACGTTTACTAGGGCCATGGCACCTGTTTTCTTTACCTCTGTTGGCCCTAAAACGTTTACTAGGAGCTTGGCACTTGTTTTGTTTACGTTTCTTGACCTCAAAACGTTTACTAGGAGCTTGGCACTTGTTTTGTTTACGTTTCTTACCTCTTAAACGTTTACTTGGAGCATGGCGCTTGTTTTGTTTACGTTTCTTGGACCTAAACGTTTACTGGGGCCATGGTACTTGTTTTTTAACGTTTCCTGTCTGTTAAACGTTTACTAGGAGTTTGGCACTTGTTTTGTTTACGTTTCTTGCCTCTTAAACGTTTACTGGGAGCTTGGCACTTGTTTTGTTTATGTTTCCCGGCTGTTAAACGTTTGCTACGGCCATGGTAATTGTTTTGTTTACTTTTCTTGGTCCTAAAACGTTTATTGGGGCCATGTCGCTTGTTTTGTTTAAGTTTCATGGTCTTAAAACATTTACTAGGTGCTTGACACTTGTTTTGTTTACGTTTCTTGCCTCTTAAACGTTTACTTGGATCTTGTCACTTGCTTTGTTTACGTTCCTTGGCCCTAAACGTTTACTGGGGCCATGGTAATTGTTCTGTTTACGTTTCTTGGCCCTGAAACGTTTGTATAACAGCCGTAACACCTGTTTTGTTTATGCCTACGGTTTGGTTTCACGGGTGGGATTCTTGATGGTAATAAACAATGGAATTCTTTCTTTGTGGTGTATCAGGCTCCGCTCCACCAACATGTGGTGCACTGCAGAGACTGTATGTAGGGTGAGAAGTGCTTGTGAGTGTGAATGTTGTGTGTGTAGTGGCTTTGGGTGGGTGTGTAGTGGCTTTGGGTGTGTGTGTAGTGGCTTTGGGTGTGTGTGTAGTGGCTTTGGGTGTGTGTGTAGTGGCTTTGGGTGTGTGTGTAGTCTGTGAACCAAGTGTAATCGGCCAGCCTTAAGCCGACTGGGTGCAAGCATACTAGTATGCGACACTGGTTCAACCACAGCACCCCTTGGGTCCGCCAAAGCAGTACTTGGTTGGAAGAACACTCCCAACGTTTATC
>JAGKTI010032424.1:0-11900 GCA_018397915.1 Birgus latro
CATTTTTCAGACTGGCTTGGGCCCCAATTAGTCTGTTATAGTGAGGTCTTACTGTATATATATATACACACACACCAAGGGGCCAAGGTGACGTAAAGTAGAGCGGCTTGAGATTCTAATAGAAATGTCCCGAGTTGAAGTTAAAATTTTAATTGTAGCAGCCGTGGCTCAGTGGGTTAGAGCGCTCCGCTCTGGCCGTAGGGTCGGAGGATCGAATCCACCCAAGGGTCATTGGTAGACATCAGGAAGGGCATCCGGTCATAAAATGCTACACGCTTCAATCCAAAAGGCTGACGCATGCAAGCATGTTGCAGCCTTCAAAAACGAAACGAAACAAAACAAAACAAAACATGCGAGTATATACATACAGACGCAAATAAACTCTGCACAACTTACCAGTTGAATGCTGCTCCAGTGCTCCTGTAGGGTTGTTTGAAGTGATGTAAGCCTAAAGTTAATTAACACAGAACTCCATAATTACTGCATTAACTTAACTTATTTCTCTTTTCCTTAAATTATTTAATTTCCTTTACATTCTAGGAACTAAGCTGTTTTCTTCTTAACAAAACATAACTCTTTCTTATTGTCTGAACTTAGTAATTTTTTCAACTTAATGAAACTCTTTTTGGAACTAAAGGAAAGTATTTTCTTGCACATCTCATTATAATTACATATTTAAATCATTTATTAAGTCTCGACGGCCACGTCTTCCCAGCTGTAGATTATTAGGAAGGTCTTTTGCATCCACGACCACATCTTTGTATATTGAAGAATCATATTTCAGCATGGACGTGGGTGGTAAAAGATGCACAACAAGTCCCTTTTTCTTCAAGATATATTTTGATTCTCAAGACTGATGTCAACAGCTTCAGTCCCATTCAATTTCACAGTTTAGTTTTCACAGATGACCTGAAAATACCCTTTCAACTAGAGCATTACTGATTGGTAAGCTGTATTGTTCCAATGCAAACTCAGCAAGGTCAGTCAGCATAGGCTTTGCAGCAGCATTCTTAACAGTTATAGCTTTGGTTCAAAATGACGATTCAGATGTTGGAATTTGCCCTTCACAAATGTTGGCGCAGTCGATAGTTAACAGTAATCTCACACGTTCGGTTCGAATTAAATAGCCAGTCAGGGATTAATACAAGATTGCAGGAAATTTAAAGAGGGAGGATATGATAAACTATAAATAATTATCTTTGTGTCTTCAAAAGGTAATTATATTTTCTATCTATCTATCTATAACCCGACGCCCTAATCCCGCAAAGGGTGGCCGCAGACAAAATGTCTCCAAGTCGCTCTGTCACCCACCATTTGCCTACCCTCCCTCATATAACTCTCAACTCCATCCCTCCACCTCCTTCTTGGCCTTCCCTTCCCTCTCCCTCCTTCCACCTCACCTGCATACACCCTCTTAGTCAGTTTCATTGTCCATTCTCTCCACATGTCCAAACCACCTCAGTGTATTTCTCCTAATCTTCTCAACCACATCCACATCCACCCCACAACGTTCCTTCATTTCTTCATTCGTCAACCTGTCCGTCCATGTCACTCCACATGCTCCTCTCAAGTAACTCATTTCCACTGCTCTCACTCTTGACTTGTTCCCCTCTAGCAAGGTCCATGCCTCACTTCCATACGTCAGGGTAGGGATCACAATACTATCATGCAGTGACTTCTTGACTTCCATACTCACCTCCCAATTTCTCATCACCGCTTTCAATGAACCAACAACTTTCCTTCCCTGCTGTACCCTCTCAAGTATTTCACCCCCAAAATTTCCATCCTTACTCATCACACTGCCCAAGTACTTGAATGCACTCACATTCTCCATATCCTCACCATCCAACCCCACTGTGCATTCTGTGACTTTGTTCCTCTCAAACACCATAACTTTACTCTTGTTCACATTAACTTTCAGATTCGTCTTCTTTCACACTGTCCCAAATTCATTCACCAAACCTTGCAACTCCTCTCCATCTTCACTCAACAATACTGTATCATCAGCAAACAACAACACCGGAATCTTCCACATCTCGCCCTCATTCATTAGAGCCACCCCCACATCCACTGCCCTACCTTGCACCTCCTTTACAACCCCATCCATGATTATATTAAACAGCCATGGAGACATCACACAATACTGTTTCAGTCCCACTTTCAGATCAAAGAACTCAGCTCACCATCCACTCGCACAGTAGCCCCAGCTCCTTCGTACATGCTCTTCACAGCACTCGACAATTTCCCCTCCACTCCATATATTCCACATACCTTGCCTATCGATTCTGTCATAAGCTTTCTCCGAGTCCATGAAGGCAGCATACACTTTCTTTCCCTTCTCTAGATACTTCTCCATTAAACATCTTAGAACAAATATCTGATCTACACACCCTTTTCCCTTCCTAAATCCCCCTTGTTCTTCTCCAACTAACTCCTCTGTTATATGCCTAATCCTATCAATAAGTATCCAGCCATATATCTTTCCAGTCACACTAAGAAGGCAAATACCTCTATGGTTACCACATACCTCTCTCCCCCCTTTTCCTTTATATAAAGGAACAATTATACCTGATTTCCAGTCCTCTGGAACCCTTCCCTCTTCCCAAGCCAATCTACACAACTTCCATATCCATTCCACAACAATCTCACCCCCATACTTCAGCATTTCACCACACACTCCATCAATTCCTGGGGTCTTTCTCATCTTAACCTTCTTCAATGCTACCACCACTTCCACCCTACTGATCTCTTTCTCCCTCCTCTCACCTTTTCTTCTCCCAGCCATTCCCCAACCACTTATACTTGCTCTGCTCTCACTCTCTACATTCAGCAAATCCTCCAAGTGCTCCTTCCATCTTCTCAATTTCTCTCTGTTCTCCACCAGCAGTCTATTATTCCCGTCTTTCACTCCCCTACTATTTCCCCTTTCACACTGTCTTACTTTCTTTACCTCCTTCCAAAACAATTTCTTACTCTCTCTTCATTTTACACTCAGATTCCTCCCAAACTCCTCATCCACTGTCTTCTTACTCTCCTTCACCAATTTCTTCATCTCTGTTCTCCACCTCACATAAACCTCTCTCTTCTCTCTCTCATCTTCCCCCCCTACCTCTGCTCACTAGCCATTCACTATATGCCTTCTTCTTTTGTTCCACAGCTCGTTTCACCTCATCATTCCACCATGTTGTCCCTTGCACACCCCTACATCTCCTCCTCACTCCACAAACCTTCTCACACGCTGCACCTATCTCTTCCGTGAAAATCTTATATACATCTTCCACCCCTTCCATCTGCTCTTACTCATACCTTCCCAATCTTTCTTCCACTATTCTCTTATACTCTGCCATTTTCTCACTATCTTGTAACTTCTCCACTCTTCTCACAGGAGCTATTTCCTCCTGTCTTCCCCTTGGTCTCTTCACCCACTTCCTTTGCAGCCTCACCTTGGCCATTACTAGGTGATAGTCAGAGATTCCACTCCCCCACCCTCTCCACACTCTTGCATCCAACACTTGTCGTCTCATTCGCTCATCCACACACACGTAATCTATCATTGCCTCCCATTCTACAAGTTCACAATCCATCCTCCTCAAGACTCCCCATGTATACCTGTGGATATCTTGTGCCGAAAGTAGGTGTTGGCTATTGCCAACCCCTTAACAGCACAGCTGTCCACCAAGGCACTACCGTTCCCATCCACCTCAGCTGACACACCCCACTGACCAACCACTCCATCCATTCATACATTCCCAACTTTGCCATTCATGTCTCCAGTCAAAAACACACTTGCTCCTCGCAAACTTGTCCATACATGCTTCTACACTTGCCCAAAACTCATCTTTCACTATTGCCCAAAACTCATCTTTCACTCTTGCCACTTGGTCCTCTTCGGCACATACACACATACAATCGCCCAAGCTTGTATACCTACTTTTATCCTCATCCATACAATCCTTGCACCCACTGTTCCATGCTCTCTTATATTCTTCTTCCACTTCTTGCTTATCATCAGACATACTCTCTTTCTTGCCCTCTCATTCTCATTGACTCCCTCACGTATTCCTAAACCTTATTCCCATTCTCTCACCCTTTCACCTTTTCATTTAGTTTCAGTCAATCCACATACATCCACTCTTGCCTCCTCAAGCACCTGAACATTCTTTCTCTCTTTCACTTCATCATTCACTCCTCTTACATTCCACATCCGCACTCTCAGGATGTCCTTTGTCCGTTCCGTAGTCGTCAACGTATGGTCCGTCCTGGTCCGAGGCGCTTTATTCGCTTGTTTAGTTAGTTCTTTTTACGGGATGGGCCACTAACCCACCACCAACCCTTTTAGTCGCCTCATACTACAAGCAGGGATACTGTGGGAGTATTCTTGAAACCCCCCTACTAATCAATCTTTGACTTTCGTCTCATTAGTAGCCCAAGTTAGCCCAATTTGTTTTTAAAGCAGCCCCAAAAGTCGCAAGTAGCTAAATTGAAAATGTAGTAGCACAGGGCTTCCAAAAGTAGCCCAATCTGCTATTTGTAGCCCAATCTGGCAACCCTGGTTATGAATGAGAATATAATTTTGTTGAGAGACAGAAAATTCATAAATTACCTTTTATTCATAATGGTAATAATTTGATTTCAATTAAAATTGCTAGTAGTATCATTTTCATAAAGGGAAACTTTTTGTATATAAATATCACGAATCCGTTTAAAACCGAAGCCGCAGCCATTGTTGGTATCTGAAGGCATGAGCTGCCAGGCTCAAACGTTTTAATAGTCACGAAATACATGGGTGGTGCACGGCGGCACTACACTGATTAAACCTCTCCGCTTTTCTAGCGAAATCGTGAGTTATACTTCACTTTTTGATAACTCAGTTAATTAGACTATGACTAAATATATTAAGAATTGAGGTGTACCTTTGAAAAAAAAGTAGGAAAACGTCAAAACCGGTAACCACCACCTTGTGCCAGGCTTCGCTACTGTAGGCAATGCCACCACGTGTTCAGGTTCACGTCGTGTGGGTGGTTTTATTCAGTTGTTTATTAGTTTGTTTTCGAGCATTGTAAATTTTTAAAATGTATAAAAATGTAAATCATCTGTTTATCTGCTATCCAGGCTGGCTCCTCCCTCCCTCTCTTGTTTGACTGTCTTTACGGCATTTGCAAATACGTGCAGGTATATAGCTTTCCTGGCCCTCAAGACCATAGCTAAGTGAAGGAATGGCCCTCGAAATGTTTTGAGTTTGACACCCCTGACCTAAACTAACCTAACTTAGTTTCTCATAACCTAACCTAACTGAATTTCTCGTCATGTGAACTAACCTAACCTAACCTAACCTAATTTTACATCTCCTAAGGTAACCAAACCTAAGCTAATTTCTTGTAACCTGAACTATTTTAATTTCTCATAATCTAAATTAACCTAACCTAACCTAATTTCTCATAACCTAACCTAACTAATTTCTTGTATCCTAAACTAACCTAACCTAATCTAATTTTTTGTAACCTAATCTAATTTCTCATAACCTAACCTAACCTAATTTCTCATAACCTAAACTAACTAAACCTAACCACATTTATAATAACCTAACAATTTCTCCCAGCTGTATCCTAATGTAACATAATTTATCATACCCTAACCTAACATAATTTCTCATCACCTAAACTAACCTGATTTCTTGTACCCTAACCTAATTTCTCATAACCTAAACTAATCTGACCTAACCTAATTTTTCGTAACCTAAACTAACCTAACCTAACCTAATTTCTCGTAACCTAACCCAATTTTTCATAACCTAACCTAACAAAATTTCTCGTAACCTAATCTAACATAATTTCTCATAACTTAACCTAACCTAACCTCATTTATAATAATTTAACCTAATTTCACCCAGCTATATCCTAATTAACATAATTTATCATAACCTAACCTAACATAATTTATCATCACCTAGGCTAACCCAATTTCTCATAACCTAACCTAACTAATTTCTTGTAACTGAAACTAACCTAACCTATTTTTCGTAACCTAATCTAACTTAATTTCTCAACCTAACCTAACCTAACCTAACCTCATTTATAATAACCTAACCTAACTTCACCCAGCTATATCCTAATCTAGCCTGATTTCGCATAACCTAACCTAACCCAACCCAATTTCTCATCACCATAACTACTAACCTTAACCTAATATCTCTTAACCTAATTTAACCTAACCTAATTTCTCACAGCCTAACCTAACCTCTGTACTGCTAACCTAACCTGTCCAAATTTATTCCATTGCTGAGAATATTTTAAAATTTCACAATTTGCAACAGCAGCTTTGGCATGATCTGACTCTCACATTTCAAACTTACCACACTGATGCTGTTGTAAAAAAGAAATAAAAAGGACATGCAGGAAGACCAAGGAATGCAGTTAAACACAAAAGAATAGCATAAGTGTAGTTTCAAATGCCATAAAGTAAGAGTATCCAATCTGATGAGACTACCTGGATTCAGAATCAGGGTTGGTGATTTTTTATTTATTTTTATCAAAAAAATAAAAAAATTGATTTTTTTATTTGATTTTTTATTTATTTGATTTTTCTCTTTATTATGTAGGTAATATTTCTAAAGCAGTATACTGAATACTGTTAACTTCATGTCCTGTCCATCCACTGATGGTTCAGGCTGAAAGCCACTGCCCAGAATCCAGATACATACCTGTTCAAGTCCTGTCTGTACACTACTGGTTAACCTGTTAACTGCTGCATTAGGTTTCGCAGTCAATCCCCCCATGCACAAAAAAAACGGGATTTATTTTTTCTTTTTCACAAAAATCATTTTTGCTCTTATAAATGAAAGAATGCATGGAAGAGAATAGGAAAACCAAATATGAGTTCAATATTTACCTTAGTTTAGCCATGGTATGCTATTTATGGACATTTGGCTGAAAAGTGTAGCGTGCCTAAAAAAAAAAAAAAAAGAGCTTGATCATATGATGTACAATCGTCCAAAGAAGTGATGACCCGATTCCCAGTACCTTTCGCTCAAAAAGTGGTATCTGGCAACTGCCGCGGCCTAGTTATATTTCTTATATCGCACACCGGAAAGAGCAGTATTTGGGTAGACAACACCAAAAAGCAATATATAAGCATTTTCACCTTGTATATTTCGCATTTAGTGGTAGATGGTGGTGACCATCCACTCACTTGATGTAGTGCTGCCTACTTCTTCCTTAGCCTTATCATTCTTTTTCTGTGCCTACCCTCCTCTCTTCCTATTTCTCCCATTTTTCCTGTCACTTCTTACTGCTTTTCTTTCTTTTACAGGTGGCTTTACATTGAGTGACAAGCCAAATGGTGTCCAGTAAGCCTAGAAACCATTTACAACGCTGGGTGGTAACCATATAACCAAACCATACGTGCTCCCTACGTGTCAACAAGTGGGTTGGTGGAGGGTTAGTGCCCCTCCCCGTAAAATGAATAACTCAAAGTCAAATGGCCACCCCTTATGGGATTATGGCATCTGGCAATAGATAGATGGATAGATATTTCGCATTACGGAAGAGAAAACCACAATATACTAAAGTTGAGGCTTAGCAGTACGAAAGAATGTGAAACTCACAGCCTGTCGCTCAACAGTTTCAGGGTTAAAATGCTGAGAAACTTTCATCATATTTATTTTACATTCTGAATCAACAGTACTAAAGAAATAATGTCCCATAAGATAAATCACACAGATAATGGTAATGTCGAAGTCACGAACGCCATCAACTCGGAAAACTAAACATCTAAAAATATATTACTATCCACATTTAAATCTCTCTGCGGGGTGTTTACGCTGGAGAACCCATGAAGCCGTGAGTGCTGTAGCAAGATGGATTGTCAGCACGATGCTGTAACCTATCAGTGCAAGCAAATTATTGCTCTTAATTTAGCAAATATTTCAGCAAGACAGATATCCCGGCAAATTAACATCGAGGAGAACACTTAACGGATAGATAAGCGATACAGACAGAGGTAGGCCAAAGAAAATTTGCCGAATGGAGCCCCTCTTAGAACAACACAAGACCAAAACAGACAAATTATTGCACGTGCCCAAGAACAACCCCTACCCACCTGTGTTGCTATCAAGAAGCAATTAATCTGCCGGAGTGAGACCAATGCAATTGCTGGAGGAAAATTGGTCAATTTATTCACACGATGAAAATCCAACATGTAATACGTAGAGCAGTTTAACAAAGGAACTAAACAGGGAGAGGATGACAGTTAAAAGCTAGAGTGTGACAACGTAGAGAAATTCAGACGAAAAGGATTGTGTAAAATGAAGGGGATCGTGACAAAGGGCAAGGCATTCACCCCCTCGCGAGACATAACACTGACTGACTAATGTAAGGCCTACTGGGGAGTGTTGCCAAAGGTAAACCATAGAAACCCGCTAGATTGCTGTCAGAAGTAGTAAAAATCTGCCAGACTGAGAGAAATTCGGGAAAACAATGCTAGACAGGACTTCAAAAGAACGTCAGATACGAATAAAATATTTAAATTTTTATCAGCTAGATTGCTTTTAAATTTAGCGGGAAAATTGCTACATTGGTAATACTGCTGTCATGAATCGTGTGACGAGTGGAAATGTGCCAGATGTCGCTTTTTAATTATTGTTATGGCTTAAAAAGAAATAAATGCTAAACTTAACTAATATTTTCGCAAGATTAGTTTTTTTTTACACCATAAATAATGTTTGCAGGGAAGGGAAAGATTGTTTTCATCTCCTAACTCTAATTCAAGTGAACGTTGCCAGACCAAGGGAGTTTGTCCGAAACTTTAAAAGACCAAGTCATCACTTATTTGGGTGATCGTACATACCAGTCACACGCTATTCTTCATATGATGTACGTAGTAGCTATCGGGTTAAGGTTGAGTTGCCAGTGGTAATCAAGACAGCATATTCTAAAGCTGATTATATTACCACACAGAAAAATCTCAAGCTGTTTTTATTATGACTTGGCCTCTCCTTTCACTGATCCACCTGGTGAATAAGCCTACATCTTTTCTATTCTTAATGACCTAGAGCAGCTTGTACAGCACCCTACCCGTATCCCTGACCACCTTGAAGAGAGTTCCAACATACTTGACCATTTCCTAACAACTAATCCTTCTGATTACACTGTTAATCTTTCCTTTCCGTTGGGCTTCTCCGATCATAACCTTATTACCTTAACCTGTCTTATCGCTCCGGTACGGCCTGTGGACCCTCCAAAGAAACGCCGCCTGTGGCACTTGGGAGCTGCAGATTGGGAGGCCCTCAGGCAGTACTTCTTTGATTTTCCTTGGAATGATTATTGCTTCCATGACCGGGAGCCATCAGAGTTTGCCTTGCGCATTACAGAGGTTATTCTCTCAGGCATGGAAGCATACATTCCTTTCTCATATCCTCTGACTGATGCAAGAAAGACTTGGTTTAATCACACTTGTTCTAATGCTGTCCGCAACAAGAAGGCCTTTAATAGGTACCGGAGCCAACCCATCCCTGAATCACATCTTTTTTATATTTCTGCCTGGAATCATTCTAAGTCTGTTCTTCGCTCTGCTAAAAATAATTTCATCTGTGCTAAATTTTCTCAACTCTTCAACTCGAATTCTTTTCGCTTCTTCTGGCATCTTGCCAAAAACTAACCACTTTACCTCATCATTCTTTCCTCCTCTTTTCTACTCTGATGGCTCTGTAGCTATTTCTTCTACTGATAAAGCAGGGGCCAGATACTCAAAACGCTTACGACTGTTGTATCTCGCTATGACAGTCATATCTCTCCGTGGATGTCATAACTGCCACCTCCGTTGATACTCTAAACATTTCCGATGCCATCTTGTGACGTCACGTGTTATAACATACTATCGTATCTTATGACACCCTCGGAGGGTGTCGTAGCTAAACATAGCCCGGACAGAGCGTGGATAAACATCTATAGCGTGACTTGTATGGAAGCCTTTTGCTCTCTTAAAAACACTTTTGTGCCTCAAAGTTAGTTCATCTACTTTGACATTGTGGATCATATGATATTAGCAGCAACAGTCTTTCAGCACCATTTATACTCGTACAAACAGTGAATTCCCTGTGATCGAAGGATAGCTGAGTGAGCTCTTGTCAGGCGTAGGCTGCCTACTCATAGTGATTAGCAGGATGGAATTAGTGGCTGCATACATACAGTAAGGTCCTGGGTTACGTTGGTATCGACTTACGTCAGTTCGAGGTTACGACAGACAGTCGGTTCGTGAGAGGAAATTTTAAAATATAAGAAAATAAAGAAAAAATACGTAAAGCTTGGTTTTTAAAGTGTTGCTGTTTACCGCAAGATGTCTCTGGTGTTTTCCCGCCTCACGCTTGACTACCAACAAACCAACAATCGCTCTCAGTCTCGCTGCTACTACCACCTGTAATTTTCTTGTGTTTGTTTTTCGCCTGATTCCACGATGCCTAAGAGACAGCTTCCTAGTGACCATAATGACTCCAAGAAACGCAAGACCATCACATTACGTGAAAAAGTTGATATTATTAAGCGTAATGAGGGAAAAAAAGCCATCAAACTTGATATTAGAAATGCTTACATTATCGTGCTGGTAATAATGTTGGTATTTCATATTTTACAGCAGTATTTTACGGTAAACTTTACTGTATGATGAAGTATGAAAAGTGTTTGAATTTAGGAATAAAGTGTGTGTTGGCAGTGTGCACGTGTGTAAGGATGGGAGAGTGAGGGAACGGCAGCCTGACTCAGTTGTGGGTGAGGCAGGTGCGGCATAACTCGGTTGCCATGACGATGAGAATGCCGTTACTGCAGCGAGTGAGCTACTGTGACGAAGACTCGTAGCAAGTACAACTTATATTTTATTCAATAAATATCATCAGTTCAAAAGACTGTGTGTCTTATACAAACCTGTTATCAGATTATTACATGTATAGTATGCGATGTATGGTTGAAAAATCTGTAAAGCTCGAGTTACGTTCAAAATCGGCTTACGTCATGTCTCAGGAACGGAACTCTGACGTAACCTGGGACCTTACTGTACATGATCGCCAATTACGTCGAGAAAGAAGGTACAGAGACCCACTTGACCCACTCCACATTAGTGATGAACACCTTCTAAGAGTGTATAGATTCCCACGCCAAGAATTAATAAGACTCTGTGATGAACTTAGACCTGATTTGGAAAGGAGAACATTGAGGTCCCATGTGCTTCCAGTGCACACCCAAGTGATGATGACCTTAAGACTTTTTGCAAGTGGCAGTTTCCAAAATGTAAGTGCAGACTCTGCAGGTGTAACGCAAGCCAGTGTTAGCAGAGTGATCAGCAGAGTATTAGTGTTCTCAGTATGATAGCCAGAAGAGAAATAAAAATGCCAATGAGTGTTGTAGAAATCAAGAGTACTGTCCAAAATTTTAGTAGAATCAGTGGCTTTCGTAGAGTCATTGGAGCTGTTGATTGTACCCATATCCCCATCAAAGCACCAGTTGAAATGAAGCATATTTTCCTCAGTTGGAAGCAGTACCATTCACTGAACATATAGGTAGTGTGCAACAGCAGCAACCTCATCACCAGTTACTCAGCCAAGTATCCAGGGAGTACATATGTTTCTTTCATCTGGGCCAACTGTCCTCTGGGAGATCGCTTCCTGGCTGGTCAGTTTGGAGACACCTTTTTACTGGGTGAGTTACTCATCATTTATTGTACGCTAATGTACCAAGGTAGGATTATAAAACCTTAACAAACCATACTCAGACCTACCGAAATCGGTCAATTTTCTGTGGTTCACATCACGTTAATTTAGAGATTTGGATCATTTCTTCGATATTTTAGACAATTCTAAGCCATTTCTCTTCAATGGGACATATATTAGTAATTAATTTCATTTTACTAATGAA
>JAGKTI010032425.1:0-11303 GCA_018397915.1 Birgus latro
ACTCGCTCCTCACTCTCGCGGCCGCCACCACCCGCGCCACACCACGCCACTCCTCCCCGCGCCACACCAACACCATGGCCACAAACGGAGCCGCCACAAACAGTTCCTCGTCCTCGGCTTCCTCAAACAGCGGACAGCCACCCCCGGAACAGCCTTTATCCCAGCAACAGCAAACAGGCACTGGCATGAACTCCATCGTGCAGGTGTTTCCGCCCATCGTGGAGCTGAATGTGGGCGGAGTTTTCTACACCACCGCCCTCACCACCCTCCAGCGGGACCAAGACAGCGTCCTAGGTCAGATGTTCTGCGGGAAGGCCAAGTCACCTGTACTACGTGACTCCAAAGGCAAGTTCTTCATCGACCGCGACGGGGTGCTCTTCAGGTACATCTTAGACTTCCTTCGTAACCAGAAACTTGTGCTGCCGGAGAACTTCAGTGAGCGGGAGAGACTCAAGAAGGAGGCCGAGTACTTCCAGCTACAGGACATGATTGACTCCCTCACGCTGCCAAAGTCCCTCAGTCCCGTAGACCCGGCCTACACAGTCCGGACCACAGTAGGCACCATCACCATCGGCTACCGTGGAACTTTTGCCTTCGGTCGGGACGGACTGGCCGACGTCAAATTCCGGAAGTTAAGTCGGATCCTGGTGAGCGGTCGGGTCACGCTGTGTCGGGAAGTGTTCGGTGAGACGCTGAACGAGTCCCGAGACCCGGACCGAGGCGCAGTGGACCGGTACACCGCGAGGTTCTTCCTGAAGCACACCTTCCTGGAGCAGGCCTTCGACATGCTGGTGCTGGCGGGGTACAAGTGCGCCGGGACCTGCGGCTCCAGCACCGCGGGGGGCATCTTGGGCGACAAAAAACCCGGCATGGACAACGAGGAAGACCGATGGAACCACTATAACGAATTCGTGTGGGTGAGAGAATAATATGACGCGGGGGTCGGTGCTGCGGCGGAGGCAAGTGAGACCTTCAAAAGGCCCGTCACTCCCTGCAAGTCCCTCTTCTGACGACCCCCACCACAGCCAACCTGACATGGAGCCCAGGGGGGCGCGTCCCCTCTGCGACACTGCGACGTATCATCACGTGCTTGTCCAAGGAACGTATTCTCGTCGGTTGTGGAGACTCCCCAGCACCTCTTCCTTATTAACATATTCCTCTGCCTTGCACACTAATATATTCTTGTATGTTATTTATGCAATATATGTCGATAATGAAGAGACGTGAGTAGCATACAAGAAAATGGCAAAGTGTAATATGCAAAATAATTTCTTAAGAAAGAGGTGGTAGAAAGTTTCCTAAGCTGACCAAAACATGGTTCCAACACCAACTCCAGCGGTCGTCGTGAAGTGCTCACGCCTGCAAGTGTTCACAAGTGTTCAGCCCCACCACCACGCTGCACAAGTCAAGCACATGATTAGTCTTTCATGGCGTGTGAGCACAGAACACCGCTGAACGAGTGACAAGTGAATCCAAAACAAACCTGTAATGTTACTTTGCTAATTAACATGTAAATCACGAGTAATAAAACAAACTACTGTGACCCGGATGATTAGTGGTCGCTTTTAATTGGTTTGTGTATCAGATAATCGTGCACTGAAATCATACTTCATTATGTGGCACATGTAACTGCAATGTAAGATATAAGTAAGTTGAAATATATATATGCCATCATATATTGTAGAACCAGTTACTATATTTTTGAAGCATTACGTAGAAAAGCATTGCAAAATAAGGCAATGTAAAAAATAAACTGTGTCAGTGTTCAGTGTATTTTTGGTTACGTTGAAATAATGAAAGAAGTGGGAGCACAAGTGGCAAAATAATTAATCTTGAGTCCAGCCTTAAGAAGCAGTTCAACCAATCACCTGTCATGTACAATCACTGGTAAAAGTTAGCTGACATAATCCCCGGCCAGCACTGTGTCTTGCCTTCCAGTCTCGCCACGAAACCTCAAGAGTCTCCTTCTTCCTCATAGTCTTATTTTGTGCTTCATATTGATAACCCAACCTTCTACATGTAAGACCTTCCATTGCCACAGCCAGCAAGGGAAGTGTCAGCTAACTTTTGCCAGTGATTGCACCATCGGCACTGTTAACCAGCCACACGCCATTGCTCGTGTTATTCCACTTTAACGACGGGAGACAAATTACTGCCCTCCAATTACAGCCTTTGAGGAACCTTCGTCATTATAAGTCAGGCGTTTATTAACCCCCTCTACTCGCAATTGCAGCTACTGTTTTTGTTTCTCTCCACGGTGTTTGGCGGAGTACCAATCAAAACACAGCTGTCCAAAGGCACGTGTGTGTTTGTCTTGCTTGATTGTGTTTTTTGTGATGATGATGATGATGTATTTTCGTTTTTTCTCCCACCCACTCACTCTCTTTCTTTCTCTTTCTCTAAGGAACAGAGTGTTTTATAATCTGTGTTCAAAATTATCAGATCCTAGACTCACTTTCGGAATTCTCATATTATTCGGCACTCCTCCAGTTGATCGAAGTCACTGAAACGTACAGAGACATAAATCCCCTAATGTTTCGCCTCGTCTTCCTCTCACTTTCCTGGATCATCTTCTAAGTTCGTCTAATATTTCACTTCTTCTCCATCACACTTCCCACTGATGGCTAATACTCCTAAGCTAAGTTAACCAAATATTTCGTCTCATCTTACTTCTCATATCCCCCTGCTGACTAATACTGCTAAGTTTGCCTAACATTTTCACCTCTTCTGCTACTCACTTTCCTCTGCTACCTAAAATTCCTAAGATGAGAGAGGCTTGGTATGTTTTTCTGGCCATAGATGATTCCCTTTGATATGATGCGTCAGGGAGGAGACAGACGGACATGCCTTAAATGTGAAGTAGACGCAGTGAAACAGAAGGCGAACTTATGTCTCTAACTGTAGCGGGGAGACAATGATGTAAACAGAGGGAAAATTCGTACAGTTGTGTTCAAGAGTTCTTTTACACGCTCTCGAAGCTTTGTCAAATGTATCAAAACCTGCATAGTATTAGAAATTTCGCAATACCTCTCTCTTGGCGATTTACTCTGCGTATTGCACCTCAGTATCTTGTATGTTACTGATACAAACGATGTCAGTATTGAAAAGATATAAACAAAATACAAGAGAATGTCAAGGTGTAGTATGCAAACAAAATCGCTACAGAAGAGGTGATACGAAGCCTCCTATACCACCTGTAATACTCCAGCAGGTTTGGAAGAACTGTAATTTTGCTTCCTTATACTCTTTTCACTTTAACTTGGCCTAAAATTGCCTTCTCCCTGTTTCGAATGCAGAGTTGCAACGTAAGATTAACACTAGAATATGATGCTAGTAAGTGCTACGGAAAGGATGTGGAGCCACAGTATTGGATTTTTCTGCCACTGAGCTACATGAAATAAGCTGCAAAATAACGAAAATGTGGGCCAGGTTAAGGTGAAAATTTTATGGTTTGGAGCTTAAGACGTGAAAAGGAATTATTGTCCGTGACTGTACGTGAAAATAGATATATAAGCGATATAAATGCGAGGTTAATAAGGAAACACGTGATTTTAGAGGAAGATCAGGGTTTAAAAATATAAACTATTTTGGAAACCGAGAGGCTGAAGGTGTGAATGAGCCCCAATTTTTGATGATAATTTCTGACTTACGTGATCATACGTATCAAAATTTCATACCATAGGCGACTTCACATGTCTGACCTTTCTCCATGCCGTTGCTGACTACACGCTATAAAATGTAGGATGCAGGCTAATTATTACGTCTCCCAGTCACAGGAGTCTCCATAAGTAGCTGTAAAAAATTCGGGTTTGTTTACATTTTGGTCCATTCAGTTTTCATGATAAATCCGTAAAAGAAAATATTTAGCGATCTCCCTCCTTACACGTATCTCATCATCCCGCCCTCATTATAAGCGGGTCAAAAAACCAAAAGATATATATAATTTCTAAAAAAATATATCAGTATCATTCCCCAAAGAAAAGTAAAATAGAAAAACGTAAAGGAAAGTTACCAAGGCAGATTCAGGCTATCACAACCGAGACGACGCCAGATAAAAACATGCATATCAAACTCTTATACTAATGTCTTGCCGAAAATACACGAGTGAAATAATTATCCAGTGATTTTTCTCTCCCAGTACGATGACTCGTTTGTTTGGTTTGTGCTTCCTGCCCTAAGATGATTTTGTTCAGAGTAAGAGATCCTCCAAGTACAGTGGAATTGAAGGCCTTATGTAGCCCCTCCAGTTCTGAAAATCCTTCTACAGTTGACTGAAATCGTTTGGAAATAAAGTTCATTCCAGAAGAAAATTACACTCGACGAAGATTCACACCTTTACACACCTCGGACACCTTCCCACACCTCCCACCTTCCCACACCTTCCATACCTTCCCATACTCTCTCATTTTAGCTCCCTCCCCCGTAACTATAACTCGTATGCTTAAACCTGAAATCGTAAGGTGTGATGCAGACTCCAGTCTTTCAGTGATGATTTTTGAACTACGTGATGATGATGGAACGTATCTGATCTTCCTATTGTTGCTGACTGGATTTTGTGGTATGGGATGCAGGCTAACCAAACTTAATAATCGCTGATGCTCCGTTGGTGACCTTCAGGACTTAGAGATTTGGATTCTACTTCGCAATTTCTGGTTTAAGCATACGACTCTAGGATTCTGTGTTAGTATGGGCTATAGCAGGTGACTGAGTTAGGATGAGGGAGTAGGGGGATGTGTGGAAGGGTTGAGATTTTTTTTAATGTAAGGAAGAAGGAACCAAAGGCCAGAAGCCAAGTGTGGGGTGATTCTAATCTGGAATGAACCACAGCAAGAACAGAATAACGAAAGACGTCGCCCTGCCAATGGGGTTAACTCTATCAGTTCAATGACATATTTCATACTTTATTTTCGATATCTTCTGTCAACGTTATTTAGCTTTGGAAAGACTAAAATAGAGGAGTTAGCTATAGCCTTCCCTAACCTCTTCACTGCTAGAAGTCTATCCTCATTTGAATAACACCATTTGGCGATAGATGAAATAAAATTAGATAAAAGGTCATCGGACTGAAGTGGCTAACAACGGGTCTATCCAGGGTGAGATGAGGCTGGGCGAGGTGGAGTGATTGAGCTGGAGGGAGTTGCAGTGATTGACCTCGGAAGTTGGATGGAGCGACACACTGTTGCTTCGTGACCTTGGCGCGAGCATCGACCTCGACTAACTTAGCCCCGTATTTTCGTCGCTTCAACTCCTTCAGTCCCATGACGACCCCTGATATTACGACCCCCTAATGTTACGACCTCTGATATTACGACCCCTGATATTACGACACCCTAATACTACGACCCCTGATTTTGACACCTTATATTACGACTCCTGATATTATGACTCCTGATATTACGACCCCTGATGTTACGACCCCTGGTGACTCTCGGTTGTGAAAGTCATCTGCCTTTTTAATACGACCAAAAAATTTTATGGACCAAAGTTTCCTGTGACGTTTACAGCTCCAGACTTTATATTATACCCTTTCAGCCCGAGGAACATTTTTTTTCTATTCTTGCTGTAAACACACGATTTTGCAAAGCTTCAGGGAGACCTCTTGCAGTGAAAGGGTTAATGAGAGCTCTGTCTTAACTCTAGCAGAAAAGTCTCCCCTGAGATGAAAAAAGAAATCGTGTGGAGATGGCAAGAATTAAAAAGAAAATGTGCAATCGGACTGTTGAGGTGTGAAAATCGGAATGTACTTCAATCAGGTTATTCGCCAGTGGCCAAAAGGTAAATAAATAAAGAAATAAATAAGACCAACTATAAATCTCCATACACACTCTTTCACCCTCTCTTCCTAAGACTTATTCCTCTTCCTCTTCCCCCTCTTCTTTATCGAGTTTCCATATCTCCGTTAGTTTACTCCCCTTGTCCACGGCGCCTTCGTGCCAGCAAGAGGGTCTATCAGTTTCAGCGGACCACCAGGATGAATTAGCTTGTAAGTTACGATCGCTCGGGTTCCTGCTCGCAGCGACAAGCGCCATAGATGAGCGCCTCTCCCTGGCCCGTATTCTCGATGGTTAAATGAGGCTCCCTTGCACCTATTCCCGAGCGATTTAGTTTGTGTGTGATACTTGAATATTCTCTAGTTACAGAAGGGTCCTTAGCACCTGTTCATTTGCAGGTGATTTTGCTCATTAGGCTTAAATACTCTCTTTTACGACGCTAATATCGTTTTCATGTTAACAATCTTCAAAAAAATCTTTCTTTGTGTTCAGTATGGACACAACGTGCTAAAATAATTCTTCCTTGGTAATGTATTTTGCGTAGAGAAATCATAGTCCTTCATTTTTTTACGCAAAGAAAGAACCAAAGGCTTAAATGCTGATATAAACTCGCAAGGAAGACGTGCCAGGGAGTCCCTTCAACCGACGAGATTACGACTTTCTGATTTTTGGAGCGCTTTTGGTACCTAATTTATGAGAGGCTGTGGACTGTGGGCACAACGTCCTTAGGGCAGGGTGTGTTAGGGGTAAAAGGCGAGGTTTAAATGGCATATTCTGTTTGATATCACGAGAATGACTGGCATTTTATTATTTTTATTTTTATTGTTACTATTACTACTGCTTCTGTTATTATGATGACGACTTGCCTGTGTTGGTGCTTTGATATTCTTTAAACCTTTGCAATACTGTATGTGTCATATATATATTCTGCTTTCAAGACACACAGTAATTGATTTTTACTTCATATTTCCATGATTTCAAGAGTTATGTATTCTGTAATGTTATATGCATTGAAGAGATGAGTAAGACTGGAATATATTCATTAGAAGTAAGATTTTCAGTATAGCTTAGAAGAACATCACCCGGACCAATATATGCTTGCTCTTCGTCAGTGCGAATTTCTGTTTCTTAGCTATTGTTATTACCGCTACTCTCAGCGTGTTCTGTTAATATTAATTATCTGGTGTGAGTGACTATTTTCATTCCCATAACTGTGTGTGCGGTATGATTCGACGCAATAATAGCAACTTTATAACCCATGGCAGCTATGATGTGTCCTCAGTATCAATATAGGAAAATACAGAGCCTTCGTAGCGTAAAAAAAATCGCTTATATATCGCTAGAGAAAAAGAAAACACTTCCTTCAGTTTTTATTTTGTGTCGTATATTTTCACACGGATCCCGCACCCGTATGTTCTGCCCCAGCCTCCAGCTTCTCTTTTTTTGAACATATGAATATACTTGTACATGAATATTAATATACTGATCAACATACTTTTAATCCTAATACATAATTCATTGACAACGACGCAACACACATGCATAGTAGAGCGGACCATGTAAACACCGCGCTGCGTGTAGTTTTCCCCCCGCGCTTGTCGAAATTTCCCCCGCCGCTAGTCACAGTTCCCACCCGTTACTCAAAACTTTCCCCTAGTTAGTCCCCCAGTGCTAGTCAAAATTTTCCCCGCTAGTCAAAATATTCCCACGTTAGTCCCAATTTTCCCTCGCTAGTCAAAATTTTCCCACGCTAATCAAAATGTTCTCACGCTAGTCAAAATTTTCCGCCTAGTAGAATTTCCCCCAGCTGGTCGAAATTTTCCACTCTAGTCAAAATTCTACCCCTGCTAGTCAAAATTTATCCCTCACGAGTCAAAACCTTCCATTGCTAGTGAAAATTTTACTCCTTACAACCACAACTGCAAACATTACTGGATACTGACAACCACAACCACAAACATTACTAGACACCAACAACCACAGATATTACCTCACTACCTCGAAAACAAACAAAAAACAAAAATTCAAAGCCACCACTACCACTAGCAACAACTACAACTACCACAACCACCACTTCCTACCACACTCATCACAACCACCACTACTTAGGAACAATCACAACAATGACCACGACCACTAACTGACAACAACACGACTACCATACTACCACAACCGCACCCTATCGACAACCACAATTAGGCTACAACCACCACCACCACAACCACCATCCCAGCTACCTGTCCACAACCACAAATGCAACCACAACTAGGCTACAACTATCACTACCTACCAACAAACCACAGCTACCACCACCACCACCGCCACTACCTGTCCACAACCACAAATACAACCATCACTACCTACACCACCACCACCCCCTACCACATCCATCACCACCACCACTAGCTACCCAAAGGGGAAAAAAAAACTTAGCTCCTTTTTCCCTTCCTTTTTCTGGGCACTTTTCTTCCTCCGCTTTTACACACACATAATTAAGTAGGTGAATCACACAAACCCCCGTGAGTCGCTGCAGTATTAGGATTATAAGTAACTTTGTGATTCTAGGATTTTAAGTAGCACTGTGAAGAGGACTGCAAGCGTAAGTGACAAGGATAGAGCCCTGGAGACATTACCCCTGACTAAGCGCAATTTCCAAGGTGGCATAAGAGGTGTCGCAGCACCTTTTCTTTAGCGATTTATTTTTCACATATTATTTCTTGTCTGTATGTTTATTTCTTGTCGTATGATACCGAAGCAAACTCTGTCGATACTAAAAATATATAACTAACGCAAAAACGAAAACTATAGCGTAATAAATAGAGCAAATAGTTTTAAAAAAAAGTTATGAAAACTCCTACGCCATCTCCAATACAGATCCACGAAAACGCATCCCGGTGGACTATTTACTTGGCGCTATCCTTATCAGTTACATTTGGAGTCTATATAAATAATATATATACAGTATAAATATTATACACCTGAGGACCGAGGAGGTGATATGTGTGATGTGTATAGGTGACGTATGGATATTTTTTGTCCTGTTTATAAATATTTACATCATATTATATCAATATTTATTTATATATATACCAACATCTATCAGTTGTCCAGTGTTTACCTGCTTGGCTCATGTGTTTAGTCAATGTAATTTTAGCGATGAAGGTTGAGTGAATCTTACAAGTGAAAATGCATCGCAAAATCAGCTCTTGCATAGGATATCAGCTAAAAATATCAGTTGTTCCTAAGGTATGTGATATGGGTGATACTATGTTTGAGGTCAGTGTACTAAGTGGAATATTCAGAGTGATTCATATATTACGCATCTCTTTCTCGTGTGTCGCGGGGAGGCATCAGTCTTTTTTACCTGTGTTCACCCTGCATCATTTTCTACTTCCCATAGCAGCTTTTCAGTCTAAGGTGGTTGCTTCTGTACGTCTAGAGATTGTATTTTTAACTGGTAATTCTGTGAAGCACCCAAAATGTCTGCACTCTCCACACTAGCAGACCGAGCCGTCCCCACAACACACAAGGCAGGAGGGCACATATACGAACCACCCAACCATATGACGGCGTTGAGAGACTGTGATGCCAAGAAGTGCGACAGTGCCAAATACAGAGATAGCATTGAGCCGCGTTGATGCAGGCAGGCAGTGGACAACACACACTTGAGGAGCAGCAACGCAATGTAATGAGAGCATATCTGTGTTCATCTTAAGGCCCAGCTCTAGGCTCTATCGTGATATCAAGCTTAAATGCTGTGCTCTGTGAATTTTGATACCATTCTCAGTTGTACTTTCAGCTCTAATCTCCAGGAAAGTCATGATGAAACTCTATTACACAGCACAACAAATCTGTGTTCTACAGCTTCAAGCTCTAACGTGAAATGAAAAATTCTATGCTCTGTGGATATTGCTTCCATTTATAGTTTTAACTCCAGCTGTAATCCCCAGCTTAAATTAATCTGAAACTCAATAACAACAGACTGATTGATTCTTTAATCAGCTGAGGGTCCAGCTCTAAACTCTAACGTGAAATCGGGTTGACACTTTACACTCTTAGATTTTTACGTCGCTCTAAGTTTCATTTTATATAAAATTTTTGCGTGAATATTTATGTCATAGAGCTTGAAACTGATATTCAAAATTTTGCTCCCTTCTCTCTGGAATGTTAGAAATAGCTGATCACATATTTTTGTCCCTTAAAGCTTAGCCACGAGCAGGCCATGGATATATACTTTGATATTTAGAGATCTTGTGTTATGGTCTCACTTGCCGCTACTCTCTATAATAAAATGATGTGTATTTATTAATTCTGTTTATCTGTGGAGGACAAGAGGGAAGAGACAGGGTACAACACACTATCCAAGTCAGGCTTTCTTTTCGTTTTGCTATATTCGTTTGTTTATAAAGTTTAGTGAAGAATATGAAGCAGGTCTGTGTCCTATTAACCCCCTCAGTGCGATGACGTTTTTCTTCAGTTTAAGGAAAATCTTGTATAATCAATGAGGAAAAACTGACAGACTTTTTCACTCACTCAACCGCTCCACTACGTTCTTAAAACTCAATAACATCGTCTCGTGATTGCAGGCTTAAGATAAATAACGTCATGGTACTGAAAGGGTTACGAAAGAAATAGTCTATTATAAATCACAAAATTCATGAAGAAACAGCGTGTAAAACTAGCGCCTCTGCACCATGACTCGAAAAAAAAAAACTCAAAACCGTACCCCTTAAATCGAAAAACTGAATTAATGTCATTAGTTTGGAGTAATGTCGTTTTGTAGGGACTGTCACCAAGTCTCCATGTGCAGCAATTTCCCTTCTGTGTATGACTGTAATGAGTGAATCTCTTGTCAGTCTGCTTTCATCTGTCGGAACTGGTCCACTCCCACAATTAAAATGCCGAGTCGTAAATGCATGAAGTTTGATGAGCCTTGGTGATGAGTTTGAAATTAATCTCCTTGGTTGCTGATCAGATCGTCCTGAAAGTCTGACTACACCTGGCCACCAACTGAGTAGACGAAAAATATCATGGGTATGGTAGCTGCCTGGCCATATGGTTGAGTCAAGAGAATTAATCAATCTATCTCTCTACCTGTCAGTGTGTTTATCTATCCCCTGACACCTTAAACCCGCGAGGAGTGGCCACAGACAAATTACTTCCATGTCACCCTGTCCTAAGCCTTTTGGTTGCCCTCTCTCCAACTCATCCACCCTCTCTCGTATAATCTTTCCACCCCATCACTCAGTCTCAAACTCGGTCTCCCCCTCCCCTTCCATCTCCACATAAAGTCTTCCAGAAAATTAAAACAGCCGATATTATGTCAAACGTTCTGTCGACAAAGAGGATCCATTTCAAGATTACGCAATATCTTAGTTACACTGAAGGACTTACGTAATGCGTCGGTTTTAAAGATGTCATTACGTAATATAGTGTACCGAAGCTGCCCGAGATCGAGAGGAGAGATAAAAAAAAAAGATAAGAAGTGGCTGGAAACTAAATGTTGAGAGAGAGAGAGAGAGAGAGAGAGAG
>JAGKTI010032426.1:0-11900 GCA_018397915.1 Birgus latro
GTTTGACTATCACATTCAGATAAGAGTAAGGTCTAAGAGCCTGAGTGATAATATTGTTACCTTTAACCGCCAGATACCTGCACCCAGAGTTCATCCAAGATACCCTCCACAAAAACGCGTCTGAGCTTCGCCATCATCGCTCAGTTTTGCTCCCTCGTATCTGCCTCAAAGTTCTAAACTCTAGTCAACTTGGGCCGATTTTTAATTTGCCGCGGATCTCCAGTTTAGGTTAGGGTAGGTTAGGTTAGCTTGTTAGGGTAAGGTTGGGTTAGGTTAGGAGAGACTGAGACATTCTTGGCCTTAGCTTTATCTGTCATTTAGCTAACGATATTTATGTGTTAACTTTGAATTATTTATATCCTCACTGCAGTGTATATATCATTGTTCTAATTCTATCATTATTTTACCAGTGGTATAAGTGACCACATTTATGTCATTATTTTCAGCGCAAATACCGGCAGTTCATATATTCCATTTGCACTGATGTCTTTACCATTCTTTTGTCACTGTTATTGGTGACAACGAATTAATTATTAAAAATACGTTTGTTAATCAAGCGGATATTGGGATGCTCTGCTTTAAAAGTGCGGTGACTCAAAATGTCACTTTTTATTATTCAGCTAACTGTCCTGAATGCTTCCTTTATATTTATTTAATTGGTGGTCATTTCCTGTGCATGTTCGCCATTACTCATTTTTGCTACTGTGTATCCACCTTCTTTCTTTTTCATCTTTCGTTCTTCTCTTGCATGTTCATCTTCCTCTCGACATTCTCACCTCTTTTCTTCCTCTCCAAATTTCCATCTCTTCCTTAGTTTCCATTTCTTCCCATTCCTCTCTTTCACGTCCCTGTCTCCCTCCCTTCTCTGCAGTATCTCTCCTACCCCATATCTTCTCCCTCACTCCTCCATTCCTTCTTCACTTCCGTCTCCCCCTTTTTCTCTGTATTCTCCATTTTTCCAGTTTCTTTATTTTCTTTCCACTCTATCACTCCCTTTTGTTTTATCACCTTCATCCCTTCCCTTCTTCACTCATCATCACTTTCTCTTAACATTCTTTCGAGTTCTCTTTCTCTTAAATTAAACTCTTCATTATTCCCCATTTCTTTCCATTTTTATTTTCCGTGTCCCTGTCTGTCTCGCCCCATCATCTCTACCTCTTGCACTCATCTCCTTCCCTCACCCTGTCTCCGGATCTTCATTTCTCCCTCCTCCCTGCTTCTGACTTACCTCTTTTCCCTCACCCCTTCCATCTTCCCCTTCCCCTGTTCTCAATTTCTCACCGTTTCTTTCACTATCGTTTAATTTCCTTTCTCCAATTAATGGTCACACCCTTCTTCTTACCCTCTCTCTTAATACCATGAAATCCGGGGTCTGTAAAAATATATTCTTCCTACTCATGGACCATTTTATTAAACCGTATCACTTGCATTCCTCTTCCACACCCCTTTTCCTCTCCTCCCTCCTCTCTTCTCCTCCCTCTTCTTTCATCTCCATTCCTCTTTCATCTCTTTAATCATTCGCGCAAACAAACTTCCGGGTGATCTTGTGAATTAATGGCGGAACAATATGGTCTGCAGTTGCGGGTTATCTGTACTGAATTGCATATAATTACACAGCCCTTATGATCCCTCTTCATAATTAGTATCATTAACTGTGGAATAGAAGGGGCGTGGTATGTGAATTGGGGTGGGAGTATGTGAGAGGTGTGGGTATGTGAATGGGTATGTGATAGATGTGTGTACGTGAATAGGTATGTGATAGATGTGTGTATGTGAATGGGTATGTGACAGATATGTGTATGTGAATGGGTATATGACTGAGGTGGTTGTGACAGGTGTGAGTGTGTGATAGTTGTGGGTACGTGACAGGTGTGGTTATGTGACAGGTGTGGTTGTGACATGTAGGTATGTGACAGGTGTGGGTATGCGACAGGTATGGGTATGTGAATGGGAATATGGCAAAGAAGGGTATGTGACAGGTGCTGGTATGTGACAGGTGTGTGTATGCGGCGACATGGTGGAAGTTAATAAAGAAATATATATGAAATAAAGGGTCTTATATTTTGAGAGCTGTTATGATATCGGTTAATGGAGTCGGGGAAATATAATAACTCTGACGATGGGCACTACTCACGATTTTATTTATTTATTTATTTATTTATTTATTTATTTATTTGTTACACGATAGAAGTTCCACCTCAATGCCATAATCCATTGTTCCTAACTCTTCTATGATCGGGACACCTCTATTATTGTATTTTAGACAAGATTAAATGATTTTACCCCATTTAGAGTGAGTATAGGAACATGTTGAGTGTCACCACTATCACCATTAATCCTCTCATGGCTCCGATTTCTCTCGTATTCAATTAAAGCTAACGTCAGACGATTTTCTTCAGTTCAGATTGAGTCATGGAAGCCCTGGTGTTAATGTGCTTGTGGTGGTGGTGGCAGCACTCACAGCCCAGCCTCTCCTTGGAACTCTTACGTTATCAATAATTAGAGAGGGAGGGGATGCGTCTGAGTGGAGTGGGCGTGTACAACTGATGTGTAAGACTGATGTTGTTGTTGCTGTTGAGTTGCTCCTGCCTGTCTGGCCGAGCAGACCCATCAACTGCAGGCCAACTACCCCACTTAAGGCCATCCCGTGCAGTGAACCAATGCTATCCTGTGGCAGACAGGAAGAATGTGGAGGTTTGGTTCTTGGATGGACGTCGCAGTTGTGTATATCCATTTAACACGAGCACCATTGTAGGCTCCACATCACCCCGTGATTTGGCTATAAGGGTACCACTCAGCGTTGTAAATGATTCCCAGGGTTGCAGGAAACCATTAGGCTCTTCCCTCAGTCTAGAACGACCAGAAACGGAAAAAAAGAAAAAGAAAATATGACAGGAAGATTGGGAAGCTACTCGTATAGAAAGTGAGGGCAGACAACGAAAAAGAATGATCAAGGTGAAGGAAGAAGTAGGTAGCACTACATCACGTGAGTGGATGAAGGGCGCCCCAGCTTTCCACCAACGACCGACATGTAAGACTGACGTGTGCGACTGACGTATGCCACTGACAGACGTACAGGGAGGAAGGGTGAGAGAGGAGACCCTGAGTGGGAAGTGTCGGTAAGAGTGACAGCTGCCTGAGTGGGACAGTTATTGCCATACTTTATTGCCACGGCCGGACATCACTTTAAAACAAAAACAGCAGCAGCAGGAGCAATAACAACAGTACAGCAACACTAACAACAGCAATACAAATAACAGCACAAAAAACAAACAGTAACACAAGCAACATCAAGTCCAGTGAAATGAGCTGCACAGTCATGGCACATCATTCAGATCCCCACAGCCTTGATACTAGTGACTTTACCTTATCAGACGCAAAGGAGGATATGTCAGGGAGTTACATGGATAATCTAGAATATAAATACCTGCATCAGTAGGAATGTGACAGTGACAGTGTTTAAAAACTGATGATTATACATGAATGACTGTGATAGTGACAGGTTGCTATTCTCTTTTTACTCTAATTTGGCCTAAAATTTGCATCTCTCCATCTTAAATACTGAGCTGTAACAAATGACTTTCAACAGAGTGTGATGCTATATACGAAGACGTTCTGCGGTACGGATGTCGGTCCCTAGTTTTGTCTTTTTCTGCCACTGAGCTATGTGAAATAATCTTGAAAAGGATAAAAACCTGGGCTAAGTTAAGGTGAAAGAACAATTTTGATACTTTTTGAGGATGATGTAATCACGTGTTGGAGTCTATAACAAATGTGTGATTGGGTGACAAGTGGGTACGATGATGTATGAGTTTGTGTGACATGTGAGAGTAAAATGATTGTCAGATAATGGAAAACCCTGATAATCTTCCAAATGTGTGTGCGTGTGTGTGTGTGTGTGTGTGCGTGGCTCATCTCTGAACACATTTCAGCTTCACAACCTCATCACTTAGTTACTGGGGTATGCAGTCTTTAAATAACTTCAAGATTCACGAAACTAGTAGCATCAATAGTGCATCACCCTACAAAATCATTAATGTTTCGAATTTAGAAAAGATTACATTTTTGGAATCTGTAAATGTTTCTACAGTGCGTTTACTCTGCCCTGACAAAGATCCGCAATGCCACTCAGCTCCGTTGATGGCCAGATGCACCCAGATAGGAGGGTTGATGTGGCTGGTAATAAAGCAGACTCATTCCTTCCTCATCACTAACGCTCATCGAATTTTTTGCAACCACGACATCGTATTCAAATTGTGAGGCTAACCTAGTTCCGTCAGATGAAAACAAACCAACTATAGTGGATTTGTCGCAAGAGTCTATTCCAGCCAGTGTTGGAAACGTAACCCTCTAAGTCAACTCCTCAAAGTAAACATCAAAATTGAACGCTAATATAGTGATCTGATATAAAGCAAACAGAGCACCGCGATTATGATGGGGAGGCAGCTCGTCAGTTAGTGATTATGGAGATAAATGTGGTGTCAGACATAGCAGGAGAGTTATGATGAAGAGGGTGGGGTGTGTGGGGTGTGGTGGTGGGGAAGGTGTGGTGTGTGGTGGTGGGTGTGGTGTGATGTGTGGCGGGTGTGGTGTATGGTTTGTGGATGTGGTGTGTGGTGGTGGGTGAGGAATGGTGTGATGGTAGGTCAGATGATGTGAAGTGTGTAGTGACGAGTGAGATGTGGTGTAAAATGGTTATGTGGTGTGAGTGTTGACTGAGGTGAGGTGAAGCGTGTGCTGGTGAATGTGTGTGGCGTGGTGTGATGTGTTGTGGTGGGTGAGGTGTGGTGGGTGGTGCTGGATGAGGTGTTGGAGCGCACACTGCCACAGCTGCCATCTCCAGCCGAGCAGCTGCAGGAGTAAGACATCGTCCCCACTCGTAGTGAACAGTGGGGACTAAACTCCTTAGACTTTTTTTTGCTGCTGCTCGCTTGATCTGCCATTCGTCATGCCGACTTCCACTACTGCTCCAGCATTCGACCCGTTGAGGGGGGCATCCTGCAGTAGTGCCAGGCAGCCGGGAGCCACGACGATCTCTGGCACCGTTGTTTGGTTCAACGTGAAGTCTGGGTATGGATTCATCAGACGTTGGGACACTGAATCTGATGTTTTTGTGCACAGACTTGGGATCGTTGCTCCAAATCCACGGCACTTCCGACGCTCTCTCGGCGAGGGTGAGACAGTGGAGTTTTGTCTCCAGCAGACACCGAAGGGTCCTGAGGCTACAGGTGTCACTGGGCCGGGGGGCGCTGCTGTGAAGGGCTCTGCCCAGGCACATCGGCGCACCGAGGCCCAGAGACGCCGCCCTAGGGGTCCGTGGTGTTCTGGGGAGATTAACACCATTGCCGCAGCCCCGCCCACTTCCATCTCGGCCGCGCACAACACCGCGCAAAAGGCTGCGGCTCGATGGCCCTCTGAACAGGGCGACTGGCGCCAGTAAAATCACCGACCCGGAACCTCCTATGGACTTCGATCTCATCACCACTGTCGCAGAAGTTCACCCTCTGCCTTCAGCAGCTGGGAGGAAACGGGCTGCCTCCCCCGATCTGTCTGTCTGTATGGACAAGGAGGGCCCTTCCCCCCCCTCTCCATCTGCTGCTGCTGCGCAAGTGGACCTTCCTGTTGCTTCGACTTCGTCTCCGGCCTCAGCTCCTCGACCCCATAGCCCCTGAACTGCCCAGATCATCGTCCGAGCCCTTGAGGATGTCTTTAACAGCATTGGTCGGAAAGATCCGCCTCCCCTTCAAGACTCTGGGGATATAGATCTGTTGGAGGATCAGGACCAGGACTCAGACTGGGAAGATCAGTCTTCGGGGGCTTCGATCTCGCCGTGATCTGCCAGGCCTTCCTCATACCATCGAACGCCAGCCCACGTCCTGCCTCCTCGCCATTCTCGTCAGTCTGACTGCCTGCCGTGCTAAGCTCCGAATGGGAAGCCTTATTCTGCATTTTCCCTGACGGGCTCTTTGTTTGCCCGTGTCCCCACAAGTTGGGGATAATATTTAACAATAACAACAACAACAACTGCCATCGCTTAGAGACTTTTCCAACAGTTTTTGCATTTTTATTTTAAACACAACTTTGTCAGCATATTGTGTTGAGCATAAAAACGAACTTATTAGAGGGAACTTGTCTAGTGTAATATCCTGTTGATCAAACGCCAAATACAGAGCCTGTTTGAGGGATGCAGTGAGTGGTTGAATAGCACAGGTCTAGTATTAATATAAGTTTTAAAATCTAAGCCAGAATGAATACAAATTTAGTGAACTGAGCATGGACACGGAAACATGGAAAAGTAAAACAGAAATTTGAGCTGATAATGTTATATTCATTTCACGAGCATCGGCATGACAGGAGGAAATGAAAAGGAGTGTGGATAAGAGAGATCGCTGGATGCAGAAATGTGTTGGAGGAAGTTGATATACTGATGTGGGCAGGTGTGGGACGTTTGAGTGGGTGTGGGTTGGTGTAGGTGGGTGTACATGGTTGAGGATAAATGGGTGTGGGAGGTGTAGGAGGATGTGGATGGGTGAGTGTGTGTACCTGTAGGGGTGTGTAAGTGGGTGGGGATAGGTGGGTGTGGGAAGGTGTAAGTGATTAGGTGGGTGGAGATAGGTGGGTGTGGGTATGTGTATGTGGGTGGGAATAGCTAGTTGTGGGAGGGGATGACTGGATGTGGATGAGGATGGATGGGTGTGGGAAGGTGTAGGTAGGTGTGGATGGGTGCAGGAAAGTGTAGGAAGTTGTGGGTGGATGAGTATGGAAAACTGTAAATGGGTGTGGATGGATGGGTTTGGGAAGGTGTAGGTGGGTAGAAATGGTTGGGTATGGAAAGGTGTGGATGGGTGGAGAAAAAATTGGGAAGATGTGGATGGGTGGATGTGGGAAATTGTAGATAGTTTAAGATAGGTACAGTACAGGAATTGAGTAAGCGTATACCTAACCCTTCCATTTCGTGGCGTCTTCCCTAAGCTTAATAAAGTCATCTGGAGTTAGCAAGAATAACTAAAAATAAAGTCATCACGGAAATCAAGTGGTTAGGCGACTCTGGCAGTGATTGATGGGACGCGTGGGTAAATATGGGAGATGAAATGGCGCAGTTGTGGCTGGAAAGTGGGCTATCCTATTTCTCTGGAGCTGAAATAAATTGTGTGCTTCTCAAAATTAAATACTATACTCATTTCACCTTAACTTGACACAGATTTTTATTCTTTTGTAGCATATTTTGCAAAGTTCATCGACAGAAAAAGACAATACTACGGCTACTTACTCCCTCCAAAGCACTTTTTCGTGACTGGTATCATATTGTAATCTATTGTTACATCTCAGGGTTCAAGAGAGAAAGGTGGCAATTCTAGGGCAAGAAGGAGTAACAAGGGTAAGGTAAATGGGTAAAAAGGGTAAAACAAAGTATCTGACTGGGATATACAGACAGACTATAACCTGGGAGACTATATTGAAAGGCTATATAATGAGACAGGCCTTAAAATGCGACACGTTTTATATTGAGATGAACTATAACTTATTTAGAACCGAGGATTTTCTTGTACCTGATCAGTATCGTCAGGCGGTAGTCAGGATTAAAAAAGGATACAAAATAGGCTTGAATGGAATGTATCTAAATAGACACTGTACTGAGATAGACTATAATCCATGTTGATTTGGGGCTTTCCTGTATCTGAACAAAACCATCTGTAGTAGGAAAAAAAAGAAAAGAAAAGAAAGAAAGGAAGAAAAGAAAAAACTAATATGCAAGCAGGTCTGAATGCGATATAGTGGGTGTGGAAATGTTGGGGGTCATCTGTCGAACCAAATTCTGTAAAGTTATTAAATTTGCCACTGAGCATTAAAGCTAACATGATTAATTACCTCTTTTTCGAGTGTGAAATTCAACCATTTTATATCACGTTCGAGGTCTGATTTTGCTCACTTACGTATCATACTAGTATTTATCATGTTTTTCATTTATCTTTTATTTAAAACAGAAGGTGACAAAAGAAGGAAAAACAAATTAAAAAAAAAATCCATACACCAGAATTATAGGTGTCCTCTGTCTTTTTCTTTTCGTAAATTATAACTACCGTACCTGTGTAGATTTTTTTTTTTCACTAATACCTTTATGCTCCCTGCAGTGTGGCCAAACTATTCCGTTCTTGCTTGTTTCCTTATTTCGCGTCCATACCAAAAACTTGCTTGCGGGTGCGGGCGGGAGTTTTGCATCACTGTAACTGAAACCGGCCTCACTGGACGCGGGCGGGTGCTGACGAGAACTTCTGTGTTTTAATGAAGGATAACGCTTGTCTGCGCCAGCAAACATTTGGTGTGGACGCGATCTTAGTCTCTTCAACCTTAAGACTTTCTTCTTCATAATTATCATCTCAGCCTCCCATGACTCACCCTCAGCTGAAGAAAATCACCCTGTGTTTGCTGAAATAAAATGCGAGAGTTTTCCCGACCATGAGAAGGCTCTGTCTAACACCTCATAAGCTGAATTTACTCGTCCGATGGCAGCAAGAATAAATAAAATAAAAATGCTGAAAGAAGTAATCGCTGTCCTCAGACCTCAAGAAAATCACCCTATGTTAGCTGGAATAGAAGACTAGAGTTGCCCCGACTATGAGAGGGCTAAAGAGCTCCCGAATCACGCTACTCCCGCACAGCTGCATTAGGAAGTTGCCGCATCAGACCACCCACTTAACTCTCACACTAGGGTCGCTAAATCGTACGGCCGGGGCATTCTCGGGTCCTAAACGCTCAAACGGTACGATTATGGGCGCCTAAGTTCGATATGGCTCGGGATAAACTGCTTCTGTCGTTGTTGATGATGGCCATAGCAAAAATTAACCACTCGTAATTTTGCTTCCCACTAAATCGTACAGTCGGAACACTATTAGATTACTAAATGATCAAACGGTACTATTTTGAAACAGTTCAGTTAGATACTGCTGGGGATCATCCGCTGTTGCTGTTGATGGTGTCACAGTAAACAATAACCGAGCGTTAACTCCATAAAACTCCACTAAATTCCATAGCATTTGTCAGGTCACTAATTGGTCAAACGGTACTGTTCCAGAGCAGCTGAAGTGAATTTGGTCCTGCATGATCCTCTACCGTTGTTGATGATGACAGAGTAAACAGTAAATGCCCACAACCACACACGTCCACCCCTGGGCCATAGATTTTTGCTGACCTTCCACCTAGTCCAATGAACTCCTGGTAAATTACGATCAAATGGCACGGTTATGGTGCGACTTAGTTCGATACGGCCAAGGATCATCCAATTCTTCGCTCTTGATATTACTAACGGGAACAGATCGTAAACGGACATGGTTTCTAGTAAATTTCATAGCATTAGTCTGCGTCATTAAATGGTCAAACGGTACTCTTATGCAACAACTTATGTGGATTCGAGGCCTTGATAAATCCACAACCGTTGACGATGATGATGCCAGAGGATACAATACAATGCTCACAAACCAGCACACATCCACCCCTGCGTCATGGATATTTGCTGACCCTCCACCCCGTCCAGTGAACTCCTGTGGTAATAACCTTTTTTTCCATTGTTGGGTTAATTACTTTTTTCCCATTGTTGTTCGCGGTATTGGCCGGCCTATGGAATTGCGGTGGGCATATTTCGACGCACGTATCACGGCCTGTGTTACTGGGAGAGCAGACTCATAAAGCTTACACTGTAGAAATGATTGAGTTTCGAAAAATGAAAAACCTGTGTAAAAATTCTGAAATACGCCGATGAAGCTCGCACTATCCGAATGATTGTGGACTTGGAAAAATGAACAAATATATGTAAAAAAAAATCGAAGTACTGTAATAAGGCTGACACTGTAGGAACTGTGAGCAGTCAAAAAAAAAAAAAAGCTTGTATACAAAAGTGTTAAATACGTAGAAAAATCTTAAGTTACTGAAACTGTGGGCTTGTAAAAAATGTCATGTAAAATAGTCTGAAATACAAAAATAAATCTTGCATTATACGAACTGTGGACTTTCTAAAAATGAAAAAAGTCCAAGTAAAAAAGTCTGAAATACACTTACACTATAGGAATTCATACAAAAAATGAAATACACTACTGTAAAGCGCGTTTCTTCTGTGATAAAGATTCATAACCCCTTTTCAGCTCACTTGATGGCTTAGTGTAGTCAGACTAAAGGTTTGATTCGACTATTAACCCATGAGACTTCATTCCTTCCTCACAACGAAGGTTCACTGAATTTTATGCAGCCACGACTTAGTATAAAAATTTTGTTAATGGATTTTTTTTGGCACAAACATGATTCTGTCCTATATAATGCGTCAAGGAGAGTGACAGGTATGCCCCCAGAGTAAATAGACGCAGTGGGAAAGTAGGTCAACTTTTGTCCTTGACTGAACATTCACAGTACTTCATAACTCCAAAGGTGAAGAGTACATTTTCGTGTTATCGTGCGAGAAGTGAAGACGGATGAGATGGTACAATTTTTCTGTGATGTCTGTGGGTGTCAGAGAGAGAGAGAGAGAGAGAGAGAGAGAGAGAGAGAGAAAGAAAGGAGTAAAGTCTGAGAGATGGAGGTTGCGCTGACGGACTCGCTCAGTGCCGCTACAGACTCGGTGAGGGAGGCATGTGTGGGGTACGCTGCCGGGCGGACGGTGAGGGAAGGACCAGGAAGGGAGGTGGAGAACGAGTGTTGTGGCCCGTGTTCTCTCGTCAGCTTGGGAGTGTTTCTTTGCACCTGTTCCTTGGTGATTTATTTTACATATTACACGTATCTAATTTATTTTTTATTTATTTATTTTTTACTCATTTCTTGCTGACTTCGACTTAGATCACATGAACAACATAAGACAGAATATTAACGTGTTTTATACAGGAATAAACTGACAAGGAAGAGGTGTTAAGGAGCCTCCTAAAGTGAATATACTCACTTTACTCTAACTTGGCCTAAAATTGTCATCTCTCCATTAGGAACGCTGCTTTGTAACGAGAGATTAACACTAGAATATGATGCTAGTCACGATGAAGTGCTGCGGAAAGGAAGGAGAGCCGTAGGACCGTCTTCCGCTGCCACTGGGGTACGAGAAATAAACTGCCAAAGTATGACAATCTGAGCCAGGTTAACGGGAAAGAACTATAGTATACGACCGTGCGAGTGAGGGCAGTGGGGGAAGTGAGGGTGCGGGATCTGATGTGTTGGTTCTTGCGGGAAAAAAAAACTTTATTCCTTCACCACGGCCGTGCATTCATCCCTTTATTCATTCTACCCCAAGACAATTTTGATTCAAGTTGGAGATGACCTGAAATGGTGTATGGGTTAATAAAGGCTGTTTCCACCACCACCTCCTCCCTAATCGAAAAGTCTTAAAGCTGAATAAACTCGTGTGGAGGAAGACTTAAACAATGAAAGTCCCACGGATGAAGGAACTTGATTTTCCCAGCCATAGAACGATTTCTTCATTTTGGTGTACGAGTATTTGCTAATTCGATATATTATGTTAATTTTCTTATCAATATTTTCTTTCTGTCTATACTTTCTTAATTTATTCTGTCTATTTCCTTGTTTTATTTTATTAATTTTTATTTAGCTTAGGGTAGACGTCTGATAGAAGGGAACTTCATTAATACTTTATAAAACGAGAAGCCTCCCTTGAACTGAAGAAAATTGAAAGACTGGTGATATAAAAAATAAAAAAAACTCCCGGCAGTGAAGGGGTAAATATTTTTTTCGTGGCAGCAGGATGGTCGTGAAGCTGCTTAGGACTCTCTCTCTCTCTCTCCACCACCACCGCAAAATAACCTGCAGCAAAACTTTGGAGCTCTTTGAGAAAAAGAAGAGTGTGCATCACTGGGAAAGCCACGGGAAACACACACACACACACACACACACACACACACACACACACACAC
>JAGKTI010032427.1:0-11900 GCA_018397915.1 Birgus latro
GTCTCTTTCCATTGCTTAGGAATAGTAGCAGTTTTAGAAGTGCTGATGTGTGCTATTAGCAGCACTATACTGATAGTGTTGTTGCAGTGACACTGGTAATATTACTGGTAGTACTGGTGGTGCCGGTAGTGATCAGAGTGGCCTCTTGTTCATATTGTAACAGTAGCAGTTTTAGAAGTACCGGTTGTTTCTGTGGCTATAGTATGTTAGGTTTGCAGCGGTGATGAGAGTAATGGCGGATGTGACGATGCTAGCAATGGTGTCTGTCGAGTTTTCATTAACTAGTAGCGGGGCGCTTTTTACAAAACGGGTAGCTGCTGTGGTATAATGTGCTGTCAGGTTCGTGGCAATATTGATAGCAATACTGGAGGTGTTAGTGGTTCCATCAGTAGTACTGGCTGATGTACTGATTAGGTTTAAAGATATTATAATTGCTACTGTACTAGTGTTTGTGGTAGATGGTGGAGGTGCTGTTGATGCTAATACACTGAAGCCCAGTTAATCCGCACTATTTGGGAAAAAGCCAATCCTTGTTAACCGAATTTCCTTTTAAAGCAGGGTCCAGGGTAACGTAAATTGACATGTGCTCGTTTATTCTGGCCAAGGGACTGAAGAAGCGTGATCTTGTAAGCACAGACTTGAACACTCTACAGTATAGTACTGTGCATTGCTTTTTTCCCTCTGGCTGTTGTTTTGCTGTAATGTACAGTAAACACACAAAGAGTCTTGATTATAATTAAATTTACAATACAAACACTGGAGAAGCTATGAAAAACAGCAACTATGTACGAGCCACAAAATGTGAGATAAAAATATCCACAGTTTCATCACACATTACTGGGGCGTACATAGTTTCTGTTTTGTTAAGTTCTCCATTGTCGCTTTTATAAATCCGATGAAAATTAAGAGTGTTATCGTGAATTTATGCATTACAGTAAAATCATAGGCAGAGGGGAAAAAAGTAATACACAGCACTGCACTAGAGATCTACCTCAAGCCTTTGTTTATGTCCTAGTCACTTGGTTAAAACAGATTTGTGTATATCCTTGATTATACGATACTTATGACTCCTGACCTGTGAAAGTAAGTGCATAAATAGTGATATTCAATGCAGCAAATAGTATTATGTACCATAAGTGCCAAGACGTTGGTGAGCTCAACTGCATCTAGTAATCCAGCTCACCAGATGGGCCTTTGGTCTGGAGTGGTTAGCTTGACCATATTAAGCAGGTTTCCGGATAAGACAGTGGGTTTTACTGCACATTAATTTGTATAGCAGCAGAACCAGCTTTAGTAGTATTGCTTGGTAATTTGGTTGTAATGTACCATTTCTCACACAAATGGTAATGGTAGTAGTTATTGTCATCAGTCTGTAGTATAACAGTGCGGTAGCAGTTTTCAGGGTACTGGTTCTTGCGAATGCGATATTGTGGTAGGTTTTTAGTAGTAGTAGTAGTAAAAGTAGCTAGTTGTGATGGTGGTGGTGGCGATTCTTTGCTTTAATTTTTATGGTAGCTTGAGAATGCAGTGTACTTTTGTATGATTAAAATACCTAAATATAAGCAGTAGTAGTAGTGAGGGTAGTTATGGCAGTAGTAATGGTTGTGTATGTTTTCTTGTTAATTTTTTCATGAATAGTAATTATTTTTCGCAGTACTGGTTTCGTTGAGATAAGTTACTGTTTGATAAGTGGCAATGATGGTAGCCTTATCACTACGCTGTATATTGGGTTTCATTCTGTATGTGGCCGATATTATCCAGCTTATTCTGGATATATTGTACTGAGTGTTACGATTCTTTTTACGTCAAGGTCTGTACTACGAGAGATGTACCACTGGCTGAACAAAATCATGTGACACTAACGAGATGAAGATAAGAGGCGAAATAGTACTAAAAGAGTTATAATAATAAAGAAATTGTAGTAGTAATTGGTGGGAAGAATTGTGATAACTTCTTTGTCATGTATGTAAATATTTTAGTAGAAATGAAGATGAGGTAATGATTTGTGTAATGAATGTGCTGTACTTATAAAGCTGTAGTGTAGTGTGCCACAACTTTATAAGTGTTGATCCTAAAATTACTGTATTAATCCTTTGAGTGTTTGGGCACCATTCGGCAAATATCAAACTGTTTTCTTCATCACAAACAAACCCTGTGCAAGGCGAAGGTCAGACGATTTTGTTCAGCTTAAACAATTCTCGTGAAGGGCAAAGATCTTATGATTTGTTCATCTCAAAGTAACCAAACCCACCTGCAATCAAAGGACCAGTAGTGATGATGACGACGATGGCTGTAGTCGTTAAAGTGTAGCAGTTCTCGGTGGTTTCACTCTTGGTGGTAACGATGTTGTCAGGGTGTAAGTGGGATGATGATTCAGGTAGCAGTATAGATGATATGTATACAGTGGCAGTGGTGGAGTTGGAAGTACTGTAAATATTCATAGAAGGCTGGTAGTGATTGACAGTCGTGGTGGCAGTGATAAGAGTTAAAGATAATTTGTGGTAGCAGTGGAAGTGGCGTTAATGTTGGTAGTAATATTAGTGACATTTTCATTGTAGTAACAGTGGTGAATTTAGAGGTAGCAGTAGCAGTGGGATTTCGTTGATTTTAACTGTGATAAGGGTAATAGTGGTAGCAGTACAAGTTGTGGTAGTAAAGGTATTAATGGTTGTAGCAGCAGTCGTAGTAGCAGTAGTATCTGTGGTAGTATAAATGGTGGTAGTGTTAGTGGTGTCAGTAGTAGCTAGTATCAGCAGTGGTGGCAGAGCGTGGTGCACCCCAGGAGCGTGGGATTAAAGGCTTGAAACACACTCACCCTGATTACCTGGCAAGTGCACCTCCCCTCTCCCTGCCACTCCCACGGTCTGGTTCCCCTTGCTGTCACCCCCTTGACTCTGTTCCTCTGTTACTTTTACCCCATCCCTTCCCAGCTCCCTCATTCCTAATCCTTCCCTCATCCCTGTCCTTCCTTTTCCCGCTGCTCCTCCTATTCCCTTTGCTTTCACCTCTTCACCTCCATGCTTCCCTTACCCTCTCCTTCCTAAGTTCCCCACGCCTCATCCCTGTCTTAACCCTATTCCCAGTCCTTCCCTTCCCTGCCACTCCCCCTTTATGGTTCCCGTACCCTTCCCATTCCTAGTTCCCTCGCTCCTAACCCCACCCTTTCCCTTTCTACACCACCTTTTCCTCTCCCTTACTCTTCCCCTTCCCTTTCACCCCTACACTCTGGTTTCTTCACCCATGCCTTCACTCTCAGTTTTTCCTCAAGAAACTTTTACTTTCAGTTATTATACACCCACACTCACCCTTCCACTTCCTTGACTTATTCACCTCCCTTTCCCTACCCAGACCTCTGCACTTTCACCCTCCTTCCCTCATCTTACCCTCTTCCCTCATCTCACCCCCTTCCCTCATCTCGCACCTTCTCTCGTCTCACACCTTCACTCATAGCACCCCTTCCCTAACCTCACCCCTTTCCTCACTTCTTCCTATCCTTCAGCCTCACTCATATCCTTGCATCCCCACACTCTCCTTCTCCTCCATAACCACGTCCCTCACTCTTACTCTTCTCTTCCCTACCTCTCTCTTTCCCCTCCCTTCTCATTCTATCCCCTTTCCATACCCACTTTCATTTTCCCATTAGCCCTTCACACATTCCTTTCTTCACTTTCACTTAACCAACAACACTCTTTCGGACCTCTCTCTCTCACTCATTACTTCATTTTTGTCTTCTTTCATCGCCTTGCACCCTCACCTCCCTCATTCGTTTAGGTCTTCATTTCTCTTTAACCTCTCCATTTGCCTTGCCTCTCGTCATCTTCCCTTACCATCTTACCTTTGTACCTTCCCTTCCTTACTTATCTTACCACAGTCCGTCACCCTCAGCCTGTACCATTACATTGCCTTCCTCTGTATCTTATCATCGTATTAGGGACCCTTGCTCTCACCCACTCTGTTATATCTTGTTTATCTTGCTAGTCCGTTCTCTCTCTCTCTCTCTCTCTCTCTCTCTCTCACGCACGCACACACCGATATTATACCTATCCCTCCTCCACTTCCCCGCTATCTTCTCTCCATTCCATCCCACCCATTTCTAAGTGTCCCTGAATATCTGCTTTATATCCCTCCCTTCCTCCTTTCTTTATTCCCTTCCTCCCCTCTTTCCTCTCCCCTACACCCTCCCCGCCCTCTCTTATCTCTCCTTTCTCTTCTCTCTCTTTTCCCTGTTTCCCTTGTACCCTGTTTTATTCTTTCTCCTACTCCTCCTCGTCTCTCCCTTACTTCCTCTTTTTATCACACTTGTTGCTTCCTTTTTGCTCTCGTTACTTCCGCTTCTCTTCTCTATACATATTCTTTTCTCCTGTACTTCCTGTGTTTATCTCCCTCATTCCAGTCTTTTTTATTCATCTCTCCCCTTTTTCTCTTGTTTCTGTTCTTTTCTATTTAGTGCTTCCTTCTCTGTTGAGCAAGGAAGAGTGGCTGTGCGTGATAGAAATGAATGGAGAGAAACTGTGAATGAATAAATGATGACGCAGTCCTGAGGGGATATTCTCCTGCATTTTGTCTGATCAGCTGATCAGGTCAGGTGCAGGTAATGGGTTGGATCCATTATGATGTGGCAGGGGTAAACCAGCTTTACTGTCGGGCCTTGCTGCGGATGTCACTGACTGCACTGCGTAGTTGACCCTCGTGCGGTGTGGTGCGGTGCGGATCTGTCCCTTCTCCCCTTTAGGGCTAAGATGCGAATGAATGTGTATGAGTGGATGAGTAAATTGGTAGTGTGTTGACCTGTCTCGGCTACCTCCCTTTTCTTGGGGGAAGCAGCCTAGGTATATAGACAGACAGATAGCTTCCTTCTCTTTTATTTTCTCTTTAACCTGATATGACTCCTTTTCTTTCATTGTCCTCCCTTCTTACTCTCTTTCCCATTCTTGTTTTCTCCTTTTCTCATTGATTTGTCTTTTTTTCCTCTATTATTCTTTCTTTTTCTTCCCCCAGCTTTCCAGTTCTCACTTAATCCCTCTCTTTTTCTTTCCCTTACATCATCTTTATTCTCCTTCATGTCTCTTCTCGCCTTTACTCATTTCCTCAACTTTACTACTCATTTCTTCTCCTTTATTCCCTCTTTTCACTTCCTCAGTTTTTCACCCAGCCTCCTTTTCTCTCCTTTACTCTTTCTTTTCCTTTAATTGTCCTTTCAGTCCCCTCCTCCTTTCCTTTTATCTTCCTTATCCCTTCCCTTTCTTTCCCTTATTCCCTTTTTTTCTTTCCCTTACCCTGTTTTTCTCAAACTAACTCCTCCATTTCCTCTCCCTTACTATTTTACTCTTTTACTCCCTCACATTCTCTTTATTCCTTTCTCTCATTACGCCCAGTGACCTCCTCTCTCCCTTATCACCCTGTCCAGTCTGCTCCCCTTTGTACAGTACCTCCCTTTCCCTCCCTTTATCACTCTTCCCCTCCTCTTTTCTCCCTCCCTCATTCTACTCTTTCCTCATCCCTTACTTTCATTATCCCTCGTGTCTCCCTCCTCCCCTTCCCTACCTCCCCTCCTCCCTATCTCCTTATGTCCCTTTCCTCCCCTCTACAATCTCCCCCCTCCCCCTCCGTCCAATGACCTTTCACTGGTTATTACCCTGATATTCTCTCTCTCTCTCTCTCTCTCTCTCTCTCTCGTTAGAACTATTTAACGCCCATTTCGTACCATTAAGAAATATTAATGGAGCTCCTATTATCCCATTTTAAACAATAAGAGGAGCGAAGAACAATTATGACCGTGTTTTATTACAGAACAAAATGAGCTATTGGCTTGGTTTGCGTGAAGTCTGGAGGAGGAACACGTAAATAACAGAGAGGAACAATGATATATGAGTTTTTAACGTGTGGAAATGACTCACGGTCGAAGAAGAAATGAAAAATAACTCAGGGGATTAGAAAAAAATGGACTCTTTCATGGATTTGCACAAATGAACAAATTAATAGTGACAGAAGAACGAGGTGTTATTTATTAGACTTGTGGCTGTGTACCGTGAATGAAGAACAAGTGAAAGTAATAAATAACAGAAGAACAAAGTAGGCTGTTGGACCCGTGGAGGTGAACTGTGTCATTACTACCTCTCATGTATATACAGAATTATTCATTTTGAGGTTCGTGTGGCCAGATTCATTTATTATCAGCTGTAATATATATTCTTCACCGTTACTCTTCATTCATTTTTCTGTTTCTTTATTACTGTACACTCATTTTTCTATCTTTTTATTTTTGTACACTAATATCTTTCCTTGTTTATTATTGTACTCATTTTTCTCTCTGTTTTATTGTACACTAATCTCTCTCTCTTTTTATTATTGTTCACTCATTTTTCTCTTTTTTTACTGTTGTGCACTCACTGTTCTCTCTTTTTATTATTGTACACCCGTTTCTCTCTTTTAAGTATTGTACATTCATTTTCGTCTCTTTTACCTTCATTCATATGCTGTTTTCCTCCATATTTTGTATAAGTAGAGTAGTCCACTTTTTCATTCATTTCAGTTCACTTGTTGCTCGTTCTTGGTTTATGTCCACAAAGCCAATGACCCACATTGTTCTTGTTATTAGTTTGTTCTTATGTTGTTTAGATGTTATTCTTTATTCACTGTTCATGTTCCCAAGCCGAGCAACACTTTTGTTTCTTCGGTTGCTGTTCATTTGTTCCTTACTGTTATTCATGTTTTTGCTCTTCATTAACAGATCATATCCCCACAACCTACAGTTTGCGTCTTTTTTTTTTTTTTACTTTTTATTTGTTTCTGAATGTTATATACTCTTCTGTCCTTCACTTACGGTTCATCTGCACGAGCCCAGTAAGCAAATTTGTTCTTGGTTTTGTTCAAGTGTTATTCCTCCACGACTCATTTGCACAAGTTCAGCAACCCACCTTGTTGTTCCGTTACCTAGTTTTCATTTGTTCTTTGTCCACTGTATTAAGGACAAAATCAGTGATCCACTTTGTTCACCTCTTGTTATTATATACTTTTGTACTTATGACACATGTACAAGTCCAATAACCCTCTTTATTCTTCATTTATTGTCCACTTATTCCCCAGCGGTTCATGTACAGAAATTCATTACTAATATTTATTCTATTCTCTTGTTAGTTATCATTTGGAGAAACAGCATTAATATTATTCTCTGCTATTATTTTCACGCTCCGTTGCACCAAGACCTACTCAACTGCTGTCTGTATACACCCCTGTTTGAGGTACAGCTTTCACGCCATTCACCACATACAGCATATTTTACCAGGGTTTTTATCAAAGGGATTCCGTCTCATCAACCTTCCTCACGACTTCCTTCTGCCTACTAACCCTCTTCGCCTTGCTGTTGCATCTTTCACTTCTGTCACTATTTTAAGGTAACTGTTCTTCTGAATTCTCAGCTACTGTTCCTTCTCCATTACGGTGGACGCACAGTTCTCTTTTCGGGAAATAATGTAACCATTATCTGTCCAGCTTAATAATGAAAGAGTGAAACGTTTCTCTCTTTCATATATACAGTTAGTTAACTGTGGAACTGTATTCCTCTGTCTGTCTTCCCCACTTAAAAAGACCTCCAATCTCTTAAACTCAGTGTGTCAGGCATATCGAAATGAACGGTTCCTAAATTTGAAATTCTTTTTTTCGCTCTTTTCTTTTCTAGAAGGAACAATCTTTGGAGACAAAAAAAAAAAAAAAGATTATTTATTTTTGCATAAAAGCCTCATTTGTTCTGTGGGCGTAATTAATTCGTTCTCTTATTATTCATGAGTTCTGCCATTTTTATTCATCTGTTCTTGTATTTTTCATTTGTCCTTTCTCCACGGTTCATACACGCAAGTCCAATAACGTAACTGCTGTATTATGTGTAAGGCTTTTTATGTCCCCCCCTGTCTGTGAATTTAGATGTCCTCATTTATTCTTTAATTTCACGGTGAAGCTGTACATTGGCTGGCCCGAATGAGGATGGATGGGTGGGTGGGGAGGTGAGGGGTGAGGGCAGAATTGAGAAAGGGAGAGAGAGAGAGAGAGAGAGAGAGAGAGAGAGAGAGAGAGAGAGAGCCAGCAAACACACTCAGCAAATCTCAAGTTTTAGGCCAAAGTATTTTCTTCTTTTTCTGTTACTCATTTTTGTTCCGTTTTCTTCCCTCCCACACGTAATGGAGGAGCAGAAAACAGGAAGAGAAAGAGACGCGGAGAGTGGTGAGTAGGAGGAAGGAAGGAAAGGAGGATGAGAGGAAGGAAAGAGAGGAGAAAGTTGAAGATAGGAGGAGGGAAAACTGGGGAGGGAAAGCTGAGAAGAAAGAATAGAGGGGAAAGGAGTGAGGGAGAAGTTGGAAATGGGAGAAGAGAAGAGAAAAAAAGGGAGGGAGATAGAGAGAGAGAGAGTATAAAGTGTTGAGAATAAGGAGTACGAAAGAGGCACTGGGGAAGAAATATTTCAGTACAAGTTTAGGAAGAGATGGAGGATTTAGGGAATGGAAAGGTGACGAAACTAATTTTGGGAACTTGATATGGATGCCTTTAAGGGGAGGATGTAGGGAGAGGGAAGGGAGATTAAATAGAGGGAGAGGGACACAGGGAGAGAGGTAAGGAAGCGGGAGAGAAAGAAGAGGGAACAGATAACAGGGGAGATGGTTTAGGGAGTGGAAGAAGGAAAAAGGAAGATCAAGGGGAGACCACATGTGAAAACAAGGGGTAGATACTGGAAAGAGAAAATGTAGAGGTAAGAGAAAATAGATATTGAAAGAGTAGGTCATAGGAAGAGAGGGTGAGGGAGAGAAGAAAAAGTAAGGAAGAAGATGTCAAGGGGAGAAGGGGTGTTTTCCTGAACCACTACCAGCTAAGCAGTTGGGCGCAGAAAGGAGAGAAAGGAGGGAGGGAGGAGAAAACTGAGGTGAGTGGAGGAAAGATTAGGGGTGAAAGAGAGAAGAGAAGGGGAGGAAATGGACTCAGGTGAAGCGAGGGCAGGGAGGTAGGAGAGGAGGGGAAGTTAGTGGGGGAGAGCGAGAGAATGGGTGGGGCTGAGGGAGAGAGAGGGTATTGATAAGGGAGGGTGAGAGGCTGGACAGGAGTGGATGAGTATGAGAATGTTGAGAGTTAGAAGGGATATTGGGGATGGGGGAGTAAGGAAGAGGTTAAGGGGAAATAATAAGAAGGGGTTATCAGAAGAGACATGGTTAGTAAGGGTAGGTGAGAGAATGGGGAGGGGAGGGTGGGGGAGAGGAAGAAAATGGAGAGAAGGTACTATGAGAGACAGTGTGTGTGTACGGAAGAGAATGAAAGAGGAAGGGAGGGAGGGAGGGAGGGAGGAAGAAAGCTACTAAAGGAGGGAGAGATTGTAGGGTGGGTGTTGGAAGGAGGGTCTGTGTTGGTATGGGTGGGGTCGAGATGAGGGCAGTAGGGGAGAGGGAGACAATGGGGTGGGGTGAATGGGTGTAAGGGAGGCTGGGTCATATAACCACCCACCCGTCCAGCCGTCCATCCATCGGTGCTAATAAACCTAACACTCGCTTGCTCATAAATCAGGATCGTCAGAGTAATTTTGCTGATGGATTGAAGGATTGACTCACCCCCTCGATCCTCTCGCTCTCTTTCCCTCCCTCCCTACCCCCCTTTGCCTCAGATACACTCATACGACCCTCCCTCCCTCTCTCCCCTCGTTCTTCTTTCTCTTCCCTCCACTTATTTCCCTTCCTCCCTCCGCCTCCTCCTCCCTCCTACCCTGCCACACAGCCAATTCTCTTTTGTCTCGCGATTACGTCATTACTTTGCTTATATACCTTTCGTCGTCTCTAGTTCCGACGCCATCTTTAAATCACCCAGAGATCCTACGTGCCTTCTCGCCAATTCAGTTCGACCTTGGACCGTAAATACCTGTCACATCTTCATTTCCGTCGGGTGAAATGACCGTCGGGGTAGCGGGGTTCGAACCTGGCTATGGGTGACGGTCTAGGGCCAGCGTGGAGATGGCGATGGCACAGTTAATTGAGTTGAGTCATAGGAGGGGAACGGCGGCCATATTTGTTTACACTCTGGGGGCCCCGAGTGACATTTACATACGGACAACCTCTGATTAAGGAAATGGTCTCACTTGCCCCTATAATCATGGGGAGAGGGGAGTGAGAGTGGATGAGTGAGAGAGGTAGAGAAGGGATGAAGGTGACAGACAGACAGACAGACAAACAGACAGACGGATGACGGAGACAGACAGACAAACAGACAGAAAGACAGATGACGGAGATAGAGAGACAGACAGATGGATTACGGAGATAGACAGACAGACAAACAAACAAACAGCTTTGGGGGTTGGAATACTAAGATGAGTGGGAGACTGTGCGATTAAGAGTGGGTGAGTGAGAGGCAGGAGAGTGATGAAAGAGGGAGAGGAAAGGAGGGTTGGAGGCGAACTAGAGAGAGAGAGAGAGGTCAATTCAAATGTAACTTTTCCTACTTCTAGTTAGTTCTTATTTCTTCCTAGTAAACATTTTTAGCATATCCTCTCCCTCCCTTTTGTGTGTGTGTGTGTGTGTGTCCGTCCCCACGGGAACCACCTTGTCGTCTAAATCGTCAGCAAAAAAAAAAAAAATGTATACAGGTATAACTCCGTATTCCTTCGACACCATTATTACGCCCGCGCATGATAGTGGGAGGATTTTTAGTGTTTGGCTAGGTTTGTCTGTCTGTCTCTTAGCACCAATACACCGGTCCTGTATGAGACAGCCCTAGCATGTATTCATTCGCTATGGTTGGTGGCTGTGAGCACCGAAGTGGTAACATGGGGTGGCGTGAGGTACATAAGAGGACTTCCGGGTCAGGAAAAACGAGATGTTAAGCCTATGCCTACGGTCAGATTTATTTAAAATTATTCTCTCACATAGAATTGCGCCAAATTTTTGTCTGCCATCGAAGGAATAAGTGAACACATTTTGTGAGGAAAGTCAGAAGGTCAGGGTCACAGAGCAGGGTTTAATGATTGACCCTTTGACTCATTGCTTCAGTAACAACTAGATAAGGCGTGGGTGTTCCATTTGGTGGGTACTCCTTTTCGTGTGTGAGGAAAAAGTATCCCAAAGCAATAACACGTTTTCATGTTACGAATTAGTATTGGTTGTGCTAAGCCGACTCCGTACGCTCTTAATCGCTGCACGACTGCCAATTTCATACATGGGTCTTAGTCGTGCTTGTGTGGAGCACAACCGGCATGTGTGTTCGTGGAGATGGGGAAGGGGTCCCTCACCACATACTTCCCTTCTACGAGTGTATTGGGTGGAGTCAAAGCATTATTGTCTTCTCAGCTGCCCTCTTCTTACTGACTCCCTTCAGCTTCTCTCTCCACCATAATGTTGCATGTTGATCTCTCTGTTGTTGCTGCTATTTCAGTGATCACTGCACCTCCAGTGCGTCTGCTTGCATCCCTCCTCCATTTCGGCGGGCTCGTAGCAACTGTCTGGCAACACACTCTCGCCTTTTTTCAGTTTAACTCTCAGATACACGGGTTTAATATACTTACTTTATGTATGCAGAAGGTGATCTCTTGAATTGTCTTCCGGCCTGTATTTCCGTCTGTTCATGATCTCCAGTCATTTCAACACATTGTATCCGTGCATCTCGAATTGAACGATCTTGAATTTGTTTCGCCTTTGTTTAAATTTTTCCTGGAAAGAACGGCTTGCAGGCATCCAGTCTTTGGTTCTGTTTTCCTTACATAAAAAAAAAAAAAGTTCCAATTACTTACAATGACTATTATCAAGTATGTTTTTTTATACTGACTTTCCCACCGTCAAATTATTTATCTGAATTAAGGGTGACATCTCGTAATATAGGGTGTGCACACAGTAGCCATTAAGTCAGTCTGTATGTTGACTTTTTGTAATTTCCTTCCT
>JAGKTI010032428.1:0-11900 GCA_018397915.1 Birgus latro
ATGAAAAAGGAATGTATGCTTCCATGCCTGAGAGAATAACCTCCGTAATGCGCAAGGCACACTCAGATGGCTCCCGGCCATGGAAGGAATAATCATTCCATGGGAAGTCAAAGAAGTACTGCCTGAGGGCCTCCCAATCTGCAGCTCCAAAGTGCCACAGGCGGCGTTTCTTTGGAGGGTCCACAGGCCGTACTGGAGGGATTGGACATGCTAAGGTAATAAGATTATGATCGGAGGAGCCCAACAGAGAGAAAAGATGAACAGTGTAAGCAGAAGGATTAGTTGTTAGTAAATGGTCAAGTATGTTGGAACTCTCTCCAAGGCGGTCGGGGATATGGGTAGGGTGCTGTTCAAGCTGCTCTAGGTCATTAATAATAGAAAAGATGTAAGCTTGTTCACCAGGTTGATCAGTGGAAGGAGAGGGGAGCCAAAGGTGGTGGTGAACATTGAAATCTCCTAGAATGGAGATTTCAGAGAGAGGAGAAATGGACAGAATGTGCTCCATTGTAGAAGTAAGATAGTCAAAGAATTTTTGATAGTCAGTAGAATTAGGAGATAAGTAAACAGCACAGATATAGTCAGAGAATGACAGGAAAGCCGAAGCCAGAGAGCAGAGAATTCAGAAGAATTATGTTCAGGAACACGAGAGCAAGATAGATCGTTGCGTACATATACGCAACAGCCACCTTTGGCTTTGAAACGAGAATAGAGAAAGTAGGAGAATACAGAAAAGGGCTTGATGTCAGTTGCCTCAGACAGCTGAGTCTCAGTGAGAAAGAGAAGGTGAGGTTTAGAGGAGAAGAGGTGGTGTTCGACAGGGTGAAAGCTAGAGGAAAGGCCGCGAATGTTACAGAAATGAAGAAGGAGTGAGTCAGACGGTGGTTCCAGGCAGCTCTCTGAGCCGTCGCCGGGAGAGGGGCGAATGATGGGGGCATTTATGGTCCCCCCCCTGGGGACTCCGAGGCAAGATTTTTGTGCGCCATTTTGCTAAATATGGCCACGACAGCCCACTAAACTCACTGCATTGTGTTGGGGGTAGGCTACTTGGAGATGGGATGCAATCTGGGAGCATTGCACGACTGAACACAACAGAGATATGTCTTCATAGTGGTTATCTGCTTCTTATGACGTACTTCTTAGTTTTCCCTATAAGCAGATGGCTGTATTTAAATTACTAAGAAGGTGTACCAGTAACGGGGTTAATCCGACGAGTTCTGACCGTTTTTTTACCCAGCCTACCCCCAGATCCCGACCGATTTTTTACTTTTTGTTTTTTGGCTGAAACCTTCGCTTTTAGTGAGAAACATCGAAAATTCATAGTGAAATCGCGATCCTGAGGTAAAAAAAAGTTGATACAGGTGTCACTCAACCTTACGTTTTCCTTCTTTTTCAGGGTACCTGGCTAAGAAAACGAACTATGGAGGGGTTGACTAATTCAAGCCACTTTAAATTACGTATTTATTTCATTTACATGGTACAAATTTATGTGTAGTAGAAGTCTATAATGGTTTTCACACAATAATATTGGCATTTATAAGCATTGTTCACTTACCTAAAACCCCAGTATATGGCACCTTCCTTTATGATATTACCATCTCATCACTTCAGTTTGTTTCTACCGCTAGCTTCTTTGTCCTCCATCTCAGGAATCACTTTCACCTTGAATTTCGTCATTAGAGAGCCGTGGGGCAACATACCTTTACTGACTAGGTTGCTGCTAACAGGTGAATTTCCCAGTATGGGGGGGAGGGGGGAACGGAGGATTAGGAGGGGCCAGACAGTATATCCACTTGACAGCAGGTAGAGGAAGGTCTCCCATATATGCCTACCTAAAATCACCCGCGATTGATGAAAAATATGCACACAATGGGCCTTGAAATTGCGTGACATACGATGTACGTTATTGGGCCTGTCCACGAAAAAAGTAGCGACGTACACCGTACGTCTACGTCGATGGGACTCGGCGGGTTAAGTAGTGTAAATGACCCCCCATCCCTTTTGATACATCTTCCATAATCTGAATCAATAGGAGCATTCGCAGTAAGGCCGAAACAAGGTATAGATACTACATACCACCAGAATATTTAATTTCTGATTTTATTTTTAGGACAATGCATAATTGTGCGAGTGTTTTGTGGTATTGCTTACATATGTCAAGGGTTAAGGATTTATCGGTTTTAGACATACGTACGAATATTATCTAATTTATATTTTAATTCAAATACTCCCAGTGGTCACCATCAAAAGTATTTAAAAAAATAAAAAGCTGTTTCACCAGATAATTGCTGCCTGCGGTACGACATGATTTACAAATCAAAACAAACACGTTTCCTAGAACCTCGTGTTCCCAGTACTGGGAGGGTATATAAGCTTCATCGCTTCACTGCCCTTTAACCTAAGAAGAAGAAGAAGTGTTCCCAGTACAATACGAGGAAGATTTTAACTGAACTCCATGAACCAAGGACTACCAAGAACCAAGATTTTATCTTGCAAGATATATAAGAAGGAAATTAAAGAGTGGACAACTGCTGAACTGAAGCAATTCCTGAATGACCAGGCCATACAGACCTCACGATATGATAAAGTTGCTCTTGTTGCAATGGTGGAGAAGGCTGTCAGCAACCCAGGATTGACAGAAGTAGTGGAAAAGAGTGATTTTGCAAGAGCAGCAGTGATGAGAATATCAGTGGAAGTAAATGGAAAATTGGAAATCTTCCCAGACCCACTTACAGTAACATCCTGGGACTTCTCAAACCTCTCCTCTTTACCTCGCCTGGAGTCACTTGCCTGCCTTGTCTATTTGAATAAAAAGAGAGGTTGGTCATCAGACCGCGTATTGAATTATGAAAAAGAGAGAGGTTATCAACTTTTCCTTGAAAACCATATAACTGACGTTCTATTGAAACAAGTGGACCATGGCATGACATATGTGATGGGGATGTGTGTAAGGCAGACAGAACAGAGTGAAAAACCATACCAAGTGTGGCTTTTATTGTCAGCTACAGGGACTGTTGAGACTGCAGGCTGTCAGTGCACAGGGTAAGTAGCAGGAAGTTTTACTCATGTCACAAGTATTAAATATTGGATCCTCATATTGACAAAAAAGTATCCCACAGTGTTTCGTTCCTATTGTTAATAGAAACCACTTTTAACTAATTACCCGTTTTCAAGTGAACTTTCTAATCCTACTATACCACATGCAAGACCCTGGATTTGAATACACAATTTATACCCGGAATACGTGATGTTTTCACATTTTTTTCCCTTCCTACATGTATATAGTTAGTGTTAAGGTTTTGAGTGTTGTCAAAGCACTTTGGCTACTGCTATTTCCAGAGATGATTGAGCTTGTAAACACGTTGTGCCATTTATGTTTGCCACAGCAGCTTTCATCTCACGAATAAGGGGCCCTGGCACACAAGCAAGTTGTACAGATTTACCATGCCTGTGGAACAAGCCTCGACAGCCTTCAAGACCTGTGAAGGCAGCTGATTTAGATATCAGGTATGTAAATGAGTACATGTACCATTACCAAAAGAAAAAAGAAATGGAACATATACAGACTTCTGAGGAAATTATTCAAAGTGCCTTCAGTGAGCACTGAAAAGGAAGCTAAGGAACTCATGAGTATGGTATATATGAAAAAGGAATAGATATTATAAAGGGAAATATAGACTACAGGAAGGGAAAAGGAGGATACAAGTGTAAGTAAAACAGAAAATGAATTGGCATTCAAAAGCTAAACAAGAGAGTGGATAAAAGAAAATATTGAATACATACAAACTCTGAAATTTGAGGATGCAAAAGAATAATTTTGTATTAAATATAGAATGACAGACATTGAGCATAACTATAAAACTAAACACAGAAATGCATTCATTTGTGAAATGTGTGAAAAGGAAGAAGAAAATAAAGTTCATTTATTTAAATATATACAGTAGCTCACAGTGATTTAATAGTGAAAACAAAACTTAAGCAAATGTAAAGGAACTGCTGAAAAACATCTTGGAACACTAGTTAAAACAATGCAGAAAGTTCTAAAAACAAGGCACACAATCATCCAATCAAGACACTCTTGCCGCCCACAGCTGTAGCGGTCCAGCCAGGACAGGCAAGAGTTAAAACAACAGCAACTGACATGTGTTTATGTATTAACCAACTTGTACACTGTCCTTCCATAGTAGTGAGCTGTGCTTTCCTTACTCATGGTCATTTATTGATGCTTCTATAGATGCTTGTCATTTGCAATATTCACTGATTCTTCTGTTTTTTTTTTTTTTTTTGCTTATTTAATGCTTAGGTATATTGCTTGTAATGACACAAAATGTTGTGCATTTTCCCTATGAAAAATAATCTGCACTGATTCTTGTTTTTGTTTGTGCATATTTAATGCTTATGTATATGGGATTACTGTACCATGTTCAAGCCAACATAAACTCTGCAATCCAAGGCAGTTTTCATACAGGTCTTGATTGCCTACGATTTTTAGTTGAAACTGCTAGATAATCAAGAAACCTTTATAAAAAAATGCTTTGGATCCTCAACTGAGATTTATGTTAGCTTAGACAAGGTATGAAATGCATGCATTTATTTCAACACATTTATGTTTTACAGGAGAGACACGTCTACCCCGAGGATGAGATGGAGGGATGGAGTGGAGAGGTATATGAGAGAGGAGGGTGTGAATCGGGAGTGTGGTAGTGAAATGGCAGGGGACAGAGTGACATGGAGGCGATTTGTTTGTGGCCACCCCGTGCGGGAATGAGGCGTCTGGCAATAGATAGATATACTTTGATGATTTTATTGTTGTGTCTGAATGCTGCAGGGGCAAGTGACCGTAGGATGTGTGTGCGTGTGTGGTAAGGGGGTGTTGTTAATGGTGAGATGTGGAATATGAAGATGTTTTGCTGTCCAGTTTGTGAGAAAAGTCACTGTAGATTTGGCTGGGGCTAATGTGAGGCTTTTTGTGGTGAACCATTCATGTAGTATGTTCAGGTCAGACTGGAGGATGTGTGTAGCTGTTTTTGCTTTTCGGTGTGTACATGTAAGTGTTATGTCGTCTGCGTAGGAAACTGTGTTTTTGTGGTATGTATGTCGAGCATGTATAGATTAAAGAGTGTGAGGGACAAGATAGATCCTTAAGGGATGCGGTTTGTCAAGTTTCTGATGTCTAGTGACTGGCAAATGTTACTTGTGCACATCCTCCTGCTAAATAGTTTGAAAATCATCTTTTTATGTTATTGTGCATGTTTGTGTTGAGTACCTATATGATTTGTGAGGTGGCAGCAGGGGATAGCATTAAAAGCTCTGGTAATGTCTAGTGTGACTAGGAATGTTCTGTGTGGTTCTCGGGCCCAGTGAGCGGCCGGGGGGGTTTGAGGTGGTTTGGCCCCCATGCTGTCTTCCTCTGCTTTGACAGCATTTGGGGGGTAGACCCACAACGTAGATGCCACATCTTCCGGTCCCTTTCCATAATATTTCCAGTCTTTTTTCACGGTTGGTGTTGCAGGCATCCCACGCCAATCATGGTCCTCGGAACATTCCCTCAGTGCCTTAAATCAGCTTTACCAAAGTTTTATGATTGTTTGTTTTGATGTACTACTTAATCAATAGAGAGAGAGATTAATGGGAAATTTATTTTCCACATTAAAATATTTTTTTGTCACATTAATAGTTTTTTACTTATTAAATATAGATATATTTTTGTTATATAAGTATATATGTTTTTTCCTGATTTGGTGATTCTATAAACCTTGTCAATTGTTTAATTGCATACTATATATTGCACAGTTTTCAGAATAAAATATTTTAATTTATAGCTCGACATTTCAAAGAACCTCAAAAGTTATAGCTTTGCTGTATACAGTATTTTACTAGCAGTGGTACCCAGCATTGCCTGAGAGCATTGGGTTCCCTTTGAGTGTTGTGTCCAACTAGGGTACATTCATGTGGGCAATGAGTAAAGAATCACTTTAAATTCTTTAATTCTTATTTAGACAGAAGCAGAGTAATAGCATACTGATAAAATATAAAGCCAATACAGAGAAGATGACTATGGCACCACATGCTGAGGAGACAAGATCCTACCAGTGCACATGAATCTGCATGTATAAAAGATTTCTACCTCACACAATATTAAACTGTTAATTTGGAAGTAGCAGTGGTATAGGTTATACACTCAGTAACTTGACAATATGCAGCACACTTCATACACACAAACCTATTGACCTTTTCTGTTCTCTTGATTACACCTTGACACGTTCCATCACTCAAACCTTAAGAAGTGGAGGCATCATGTTGCAAAGTACAGCTTCAATAACCACAATGTAATCCATAAGTGGCCACAAATGACAGTCAACAGGTCGTGAAAGAATTTTGAAGATCTTCATCCTCTGGATTGCTCTCCCTACATGGATACGCAGTGATGCTATGTTTCTTGTCTTTCTTATTTCACTTTGATTTAGCATCCTTCCTTTGCCATCCTCCTTCTTTCTTGTAAATGGTGGCATTTACAATTTTGCACCCCACTGGAGTATAAGGTCACCAATGTGAAACCCCCTGTCCACCATAATGGCATCCCCCGGCTCTACTTTATAAAGAAACTCAACTTCTGCTATGTATCTGTCAGAAGTATTCCCTCCATAAACACCTAATACAAAGGTTATGTGTCCTAAGGGGGTTACTCCTATCAGCACCTTCAGTGTGTTGTGATGCTTATATAATGAATATGTGGAAGCTTGTGCTGAAGGGTTGTTTGATCTATCTGTAAACATTTCAGTACAATCTAAGAGTGTTCTCGTGTCTGCATATTGTGTGGGATAATCTGTTGGCAAACTTGCTTGTACCTGTGCAGCAGTAGGCCATATAAGCCAGTCTTTAAGAAGAGTGTACAGTATGTTTATCCAAGTCATGACAGTGCTACTCACAACACTGCTGCATACTTTAAAATGATCCCCTAGCATTTGGTAGTCATAGCCTATTTGCAGGAACACAAGGGTCATCAGATACTCTTCAAAGTGTGAGAGTTTCCTACATGCACTAGAACGAGCCTTACTTGGAGATGTATTCTCATCTCTGAAAGGTTTCTGTCTTCTCCAATAAAATATCTTTGAAACACTTTTCTCAAACAACTCAAAAACAACATTTAGACTCTCCCTGGATTTTGGACCTGTGTATTTCCTAACAGTCTTATTGTAATGCCATTTTTCTTGCATATAATATAAGTAGTATAAGAGTAATTTAAGTTAGTATAAGTATAGTGTAAGTGTATGTTGTATGTTATTTACATTAGGTTTTGTACGTGATAAGTGTGTATTCTGGACCGTGTCAAGATGTTGTAAAGTGTGAAGTGGACTTTGTAATTCATAGTTTGGGCTTGATTTTAGTAGAAGCAACTGGTCAAGGAGACGGGCACAGAAGCATCTGGTTTCGATAGAGTGGTGCAGAAAGTTAATTTGGAACTTATATTGGCGAAGAGTCATATTTACACCTAGAATTCAGAATTTTGTACTTGGGCTTGTGTTTGCTGTATTGTTCTACTGAATAACGTTGTCAAAGAACTTAAGTAATATCTGAATATTGATTATTTCATAGATAACTGCGAAAATTTGTTTATTTGGCATAGACCTCAGTTGTTGCGTAATGTTGTGTAACGCCGCGGGCAAAACAAAGAGAAATTGTATCAAGGCATGATTTCAGGCATCATATGTTAAATTGTTCGACCTATGTTATTGCCACAAAATTTAAATCATCATAAGTCATATTTTTATAAATAGAGTAATGCGTACGTGTTTATTGCAAATCTTGTGCGTTGATATAACATGGAGACTGTAACGTAACTGTTTGAAGTCAGAACCGGATAGAGAAAACGGAGCGGATGCTAGCTGGCACGGGCTCCCTCATGCCCACGAACCGCTACTCTCCAGTAAGACCCCGGTGTGTGTGGACGTTCCAGGTATTGTCCGAGTATTCACAGTATTTCTCCCTTATACGTCATCATAATTAGTTGTCGGTATAACTATATTTAAAGTAAGATATCTGATCATATCAAAACCCTATGACTCCAGTAAGACCCCGGTGTGTGTGGACGTGTGGACGTTCCAGATTGTATCGTCAAGTGACGCTGGGTCATGGAGTCAGCGCCAGTCATTGTACTGAGAGTCACAACGACCAGTGCCCGAAAGCCCTTTACACTAATTTTCACTTAGTCTATTTCCAATGCACAGTACAGTCAAAGTCGGTTGGTCCACTTAGTAAGCTTATTATTAATAAAATGTAATATATTGGTTATAAGTGCGTGTGAGGCGGAGTGTGTGTGAAGCCTTGCCATGTGGTGCGCTGGGTGCGCTGAGATTGCATTCTGTGTTATTCTTGGTTTTTGTATATTTTTCCTAGATATGTTATGTGGTGTAACCCAGGAAAAATAGGGATGATTTCTTTAGAATTGGAGTAATCAGTGTAATACGTGTAACTGGGAATCACTACGAGTCCTTGTGAGACCGTGGTTTATGGGAGTTTCCCCTGGTGAAGAAGTTTTCTATGATGCAGTCGGGTTGAGCGAATTATCATGTATCGCGTAGGCGGGTCAGGTGTTTTATAAACCATGTGGAATAGAGCTTCCATTCTCTCTCAAATATTCTGGTGTCTTGGAGACAATTGATTGATTAAGGTCCAGTAATTAAATCTTGCTTGATACCTCGCTGAGGCAGGGAACAGTTTAAGGATTTGAATTTCATTAAATCAGTCTTTACTGATCTACCAGAAGACCCGCTGACATGTCGTAAAAATAACCCCGCTAATACCAATACACAAGTCCTGTATGAGACAGCCCTAGCATGTATTCAATATGGACGGTGGGTGTTAAGTGCCAAAGTCGTGACATGTAGAGGTGTATGGAGGATGGCTGGGCCTTGATAGCAGGCTGTAAAGCCTATGCCCAGAGTCGGACACATAAAAAAAAAAAAACTTATTCTGTGTAACTTAAGGTCAACAATATAGATAAGTAAATTTAAATAAAATGTGTTTGTTATAATCCTATGGTGTAGTATACGTAAGACTGTGTGGCCCGCAAGGCATGTTACATCTAAAGAACCACGCTTTCCTATAGAATTCTCACGCTACCCTGTTATCGCCATAGGCCTGTTGTCCCTCTTCCATTGTACGGGACTAACATCATTAATACTTTTTTTTTCCTGGCAACTGCTGGGTGGTGGCAGCGATACCAAATTATTTTAATTATTAACGAGGCCTTCTTAATGTTCTGGCAGTAACAGAAAAATCCCTGTAGTATCAAAATTCTATTATTGCACTGGCGGCTTAAGCGGTGCGACATAGCTAAGGGAATCATTTATAACGTAGGTAGAAAAATCCTGCGTTACACTGGTGTTCACATCGGTGGGATTAATTAATTCAAGTTCTCAAGGGTTGCTAAAATTCAACTGTTTCATTATCACTTTTTAAGATCTGAATGAAGGCCTCACGGAAAGCTCCCTCATTTTCTGCATCCCCACTCCCTGTCAGCTGAAAAAGAAATGATCATGATCACCTTCAGCATGATTTAGCATTGTTCATGTTATATTGCTGTGGTTGTGGTGAAAACTGGAAGGGGCCACGGTGGTGCTGATGCCACCAGCCTATGTAATAGAAATGTAAGCTTCACAAACCATGTGTTGTGGAGGGTGAGAGTACAAATAATGTAGGAAAGGCATTCTGTTATCTTTGAGTGTCTCCTTCTACCAAGCTATGTGCAAATAAGATCGGAAGAACAAGCAATAGACATAACACTCACCTGAGTTGTTTTGTTCTTGACTGTAGAATCTTCTTTCCCAGTTGTACCAGGGTTACATGGATCAGTCTGCACTCCAGCATCTACTGGTTCCACTTCTGCCCCTCCTTCCTGGGCTGAGCATGCATAGGTGTGGTCTGCATTATTAGGCAAGTTGTTATCTCCAACTGGAACATTGGAAAGAAATGTAAACCCCTGAGTACAATACTTAGCATGTTAAACTGTTTTATTTTAGTAACAGCAAGTGAGGATGAGAAAGATTGACAAGTTGCCTATATGGAAGATAGCTAGTGTGTTTAACTGGATAATGGGGAAATGCTGCATTTTCAGTGGGAATCATACCTAAAATCACTTGTATTACATGGAAAAGAACAGGAAGAAGAAAGAAAAAAGCAGTGGAAAGTTAAATGTATGATTTACTTGAAGCAGTAGAAGGACCTTACCACTTCAAGTCATATTTCCTCCAGGCTATTTTCTGAGTATTTTCAGAGTGGTAAATAACCTTTTCCTGCCGAAATAATTTCCCACTGCTTCTACTATCATGTTCCATAAGCCATACCTATGATTGTCTGTCTTACTCAATGTCCTAAAAAGTGGTTTTTGTTTCCCAACTGGTTGCTAGGCTAGGTTAGGTTACATTGGGTTGGGTTTGGGTAAATTATCAGGTAGAGTTGAATAAGGATAAGTTTAGTAAGACACTTAGGTTAGGAGAGTCTCTTCCCTCATTACCCTCTGAGTTGAACGAACTGACTGACTCAGCGGAACATAGCTAAAAACAATGGGGATGCAAAATTTGCAAAAACATTCATGTACCACTGAAGAAATATTCAGAAAAATATAGCAGAAAATCAGGAAGAAGTGATTTGGTGAGGTGCTTCTACTGCTTCAAATAAAGCTTATGCATACCAGTAAGTGTGATTACCATCTAAAAGGAAATAAATACCAATACAATTTTATGAAAATTACCTGCAATTGTTGGTGTAGACACATGCCTGCTGGAGCATATTTCAACCTCTGGCCAGTCTTGAATGTGATCAAACACAAACACTTCTTCAGTTCGTGTCTATTGGTCACTTGGAGTGGAAGCTGGGCCTGGGCTGGTGTTTGCAAGGCATGATTCCTCACCTACTTCTTGTCCTTTACACTGGTCTATTTTTTTGTCTAGTAATATCTGTATAACAGTTTTTCCCCCACCCATTATACTGAAACAGCACTGGATCTGGGTTTTCTGGTGTTGGTCTTCCTTTCTCCCATCCAATGAAATGCATGGAGCAGACGGCATGATTATAAGTGGCTCTCCATCCCACTTCCCTCCTGCACCTCTCTTCCCAAACTTTTCTTCTCACTGGTTCTTTCTTGGCAGATGGGAACCTATCCCAGCCTCTGACATATCTTGTACCCTTCTTTCTTGTTGTCGTCTTTCTTGAATCCGACTTGCAGTCAGCCACGGCAAATATGAAGTATGTCATATTGAACGTGAATGTTTACAATGTCTGTTGACATACGCTCGTACGCCAGGTACCAGGCAGGTCTGGAGCCGAGGCCGCTTTCTCCATCTTTGTACAGCAGATAAATCAATTAATTTAACTTGACAGCAATATTCATGACTTTAAAATGGTGTTAGTTCATATAAAGACAATCATTAATATAGCTACTTACTCGTACTGATCGTTATTTACCTTATACATAACAGATTCCAGGAAAGGTTAAAATGGTTGGTAGTTGTGAAATATAAGCAGTTATACGCATATAGTCTGTAAATAATAATACTTTAGACATATATTAACTATTATTTGCTTCTCATGCAGTGAAACGTTTCAGTATATGTGAGTTGAGAGATAAATCATAGATTCTTTGCCGAGTTTGTTCCTTGTCCCCTGCGATCTTCTGTCGGTAGGAACCGCAAGGGTCTGAAGAAAATCTTATTTTTCCCTTTAATACCCCTGCTGGTAACCACTGGGAGTATTTGAATAAAAGTATAAATAAAGAAATGTCCGTACAAATGTGTAAATACCGATAAATCTTCATCCTTTGACGTATATAAGCAATACCACAAAACACTCGAACAACATCACAAAGTATCTGATAACCTCATTATTAGGCACAAACACACCTT
>JAGKTI010032429.1:0-11900 GCA_018397915.1 Birgus latro
CACAGATATATTTAGTCAGAGAATGACAGGAGAGCCGAAGCCAGAGAGTAGAGAATTCAGAAGAATCAAGTTCAGGAACACGAGAGCAAGATAGATCGTTGCGTACATATACACAACAGCCACCTTTGGCTTTGAAATGAGAATAGAGAAAGTAGGAGGATACAGAAAAGGGTTTGCTATCAGTTGTCTCAGACAGCTGAGTCTCAGTAAGAAAGAGAAGGTGAGGTTTAGATATATATATATAGACCGAGAAAGACATGGGACGAGGTCATTAAGTGTGACTTAAGGGTTAAGAGACTGAACAGGGAGGCTGCCAGGGATCGAGCAGCGTGGAGAGCCGCCATTAGGTGACCAAGGCCGACGCATGCAAGCATGTTGGAGCCTTCAAAAACGAAACAAAATATATCGCCATCGCCATCAGCCGTTAAAGTCAACTGCAGGATCGGCCTATCCCTACCAAAGCAGGGACGATACAAGCCATTTATCTCTACCCAGTGGCTTAGGCTGCCTGGTAGAGACTGTATGTAGGGTGAGAAGTGCTTTTGAGTGTAATTGTTGTGCTGTAGTGGCTTTGGATGTGTGTGTAATCGGCCTGCCTTGAGCCGATTGGGTGCAACTTTGATTTTTTTTTCTCGAAAATATGGATATTTCTTAGCGCTGTGCGTTTGCTTAGTTCCACAGGAATGTGTATGCAGTCATTTTGTGTTTTCAAGAAATGAGTCAGAACTTGGGAACCGGTGGCTCAGTTGGACTTGAAATTATTTTATTCTTCAAGTTGGAACATTTTAACTGTACCTGGCTGTGGCAGAAAATACGGTAAAATGCGCCATTTTCCCTGTGTTACAGTAACAAATGGACAAACAAACATACAGAAATCGGATCATTATAATATAGATGGAACAACAACGAAGAAATCAGATATGGTTAGTTTAACAAAAGACTAGTTAACCCATCTTATATTTACGAAAGAAGGCAAGTATAGAGCAGCTGTTTTTTATGCGTGCATCAGTTAGCATTCCTTTGTGCACAAGCCATCTCTGCAGTCCATAAATTTCATGGGAAAAGTAAAAGTTGTGGGTACCTTTGAACATGTCCGTGAGACTTGAAGATTATAAAATAATCCAGTAAGTTCCCTCCACCGCACGTCTGCAATAACGTGTAGGTGAGTTAGGATGGGGAAAAATTCTAAATGTTTCCCGGCCCGCCATATTAGGGAATTTTCAGAGCCTGTCAAAACGATGAATATGTTGCTGATCAGCTGTCTGATGATCGTCAAGAAATGAGTTTTGCCAGATAACTGTTATCATCAATTCTCATTATAATAATGAAAAAAAGGCAACCTTTCTTTATGCAGCTTAATGACACCGAAGACTATGGTAAAGGGTCCACCTATTATCTTTCAAGTCTCCTGATCCAACCCTGATCCCCTTCCCCCCCACCACAAAATTATAGCTTGTAGCAATTGGATCTCAGTAACCAAGTCATTTTTTTTTTTTTTTCACATATACAATAGACGCCTGGTAGATACCCAGCCTATTGATTTTCTTGGTTGTTGGTACCCCGTCCTCCAGCACCCACTACGTCCCTCCCCCATGACAACTTTTTGATGTTATATTGCAATAACCAGACCACGGGAGGTTGTGCAGCCTCACACTCACACATCACGCCCTGTAGTATCAGTGAAGCTTATTGATTTTCAAGGTTCTATGTTTTTCCTACCCAGATGCAACCACACACAATACAGATTAGGCTATGACGTCACGCCAGCCCCCCAGTATGAGGCCTCCACAGCTCCACTTATAGTCCTACTAAATTAAGTACAGGCATTTCTAAAAAGAAGAAAAAAGTGTTTAAAGATGATGACACAAAATCAACCATTCTTAAAAAAAAAAAATCTATTGTTCCGAGGCAGTCGGCCTACTTATCAGTTACAAACATGAAAACTCGCCAGCATCCCTTAGTGAGCTAGTGCATCAAAGTCTGCAGATACCACATCTCGGAAACAAGGTCACCTCTCATTTTACAATTTTTCACACACAGTAAATCGGAGGTAAGCGCCAAGACTATTGATTAACAAGGTTTCCTAACCTAATCACCTCCTCCATGCATCACAACCCGTGGATGCACTATCTCAGGAACCAGACCACGTTTAGTTGTGTAACATTAAAACACAAAATACGTTTCAAGGATCTAGTCCCCCTTCCCCTAGAGCAAATGTTCGCATTCTGTCGTTCATACTGACGGTAGATAGAGACTGACACACACAACCATTCTGTACAACAGTTCAGTTCTCACATGCACTGCCCTCAGCAGACACCTATTCCTATTCGCAGTTTACCATCAAGGATGAAGAATTTGCGTTGACTATCACTGTCTTTCCGAAAGAAAGGTCTGCTCCTGCAGCGGATATCATGTAGGCTGGTAAAGATACGGAACTCCAGCAGCCCAGGCAACAAGTACATTCTTTTTATATTTTATTTTGGGTAACATCAATTTTACATCATTTAGCTCGTGGACGAGGTCCTCAGACTGAAAGGGATAGCCCACTGGGTCCAGCAGGTCCATCCACATATATGTAAGATGTCTCAGAACTTTCTAGATAAATTAGTCGTCTTCTTAGATCACTTTGTTAATGTTCAGAGCCAGCCAGAAAAATTCACGCCAATTTCTATCGATTCACGTCTGATAATCCCTTCCATATTATGACACTTCATTCTGTTTTGGTTGCCACAGGACAAATCAGTTTAACCAAAATGATCTTTCTATCTACAATAACATTATTTCCGTAGAAATTTTTTGCAAACACCAGACAATGATATTACATTCGTGACTGACTTCTTGTGGTGTATAGCCTTTCGGGAATTATCTCTTGTACGGTTGAGACCAGTTCAGATCCAGTTAAGACTTATATCGACAGGCAACATTCGTGCAGGTCATCTTTACATAATTCAGTCAGAATCAGAACGTCTGCTCTGTTTTATTCGCTTCAGATCTCTCCATGCCCTTTCAGTTCATTTCCTATCCATCAGTCATTCAGGCTAATTTAGTTCGATTCTGGTTAAATTCATGGTCAGGAGGAGAAAAGAGAGAAAGAAATCAGGCAACGTTTTCGGAAGTTACGGCTATTATTATTATTATTATTTTCCGACCGGCCAGTGTTGGGTGGTGGAGCAGGGCGAGTATAGCACACCCTGTGAAAACGGGAGTTTTAATTCGTCCGGTTTGGGCAGAATGAAGGCTTATATTGTAATCTTATCCGCGAACAACAACAACAACAGTAAATACGAATCACTCTAATATACCCTGAGAATGATGCAGGTAAAAATTAAGGTCCATATTCACAGAGATCTTAAGCAGTTCATACAATACCCAATTCCATATTTAAGTGGTTCATTTTATGTAATCATTTTCTCTGTAGATTTTCGAGTTATTATTAACTCTAGCTTGTATTTGGCAGCATCAGTGAGTTTGGACAAGAGCATATTTTAAACACAACTTAAGCATAAGAAGTGTTGCAGGTCTTCCCTTCTACTGCACACTGGCGGTCTTCACTAAGACCCCCACACCTCCCCCGCCACCAAGCGTATTTACTGCCCGGCCACTCAACAAGTACTTCACATCCGTGCTGGTATTATAAAACCATGGCTGAAAACTTGCAACAAAAGTAAACGTAGGGCTTGGTAAAAAGAAGCAGGAGCAAAATCAAGGAACCCGAGATGAAGTTGAAAATAAGTAAAGAGAGAAAAAGGAGTATGATATCAGAAGATGGATGTAAAGAAAGATGCAAAAAGATTAAAATATTCAATGAAAGGAGTTCGATGCAAATCATAAGCTGACACAGTACAGTAGATATACAAGAGAAATCATATCGGCGGGAATGAAAGAAAATTAGTTAGACAAAATGTGTGAGAAGTTACTGAGAGAAAATTAAAATTGGACCGAAGTTCAGGCATATTTATGACAGGGTTGGAAAGAATTAAAGGAGAAGGAGTAATGGATTCGTGAGAAGGAAAAGTGCACGAAGGGAGTGGGGAAAAAAAAATAAGCCTTCGAGACAAAAATGGAAAAGAATGAGGATACTGCACTGAAGGATACATACAGAAACCGAAAACACACACACACACACACACACACACACACTTCTATACGAAAAGATAGGACAAAGTAATATGCCATTTCCAGTGGAGTTCAGTTTGGTAGGATTGGTTTGTTGTTGTCATTGTTGATTAAGCTGCATCCAGTTGAGTCTTAATTGTTAGGTGTAACTGGTCATTGTAGTTGAGAGGAACCGTTTGTTGTTGTTATGGTTGATTGAGTAGTATCCAGTTGATTTCAAACTGGTTGGTATAATTGTTTTTTGTTGTAGTCAGTCTTAATCTGCTACAGAGCACGGGGGGATCCCGTGAGACTCTCTGCCCGCCAACGGCACTGGGATACTATTGTATCCGTAGCAGTATCAAAAAAAATTTCTTATAAGACTATGTATTTCTCTTTTCAGGTATTTGAAAGAGTTATAGTGACGATGATATATTTTCTTTAATGTCTTACGTAACTCTGTTTTGAAAAATCCTTGACTGAGGAATTTTCTTGTGATCTGTTGGATTCTTGTAGTAAAGTTTTCCAGATTTGTACTTGCCTTTGCTACCCGTTGCAATTGAGACATGTATATACACCATACGCTGGAATTCTAGGTATGTTTCCCGACAAATTTGTGTATAATACAATTTCGAAATTATAATCATCTCGTTTATCACAGAGTTTTGTTGATATAACTTTGTTTTCGATTTTGATATCAATTTCCAAAAAAACTTGCTTGGCAGTTGTCAGTGTTTCCTTTATTTAATACTAGTGATCCGGATATATTTCTTTTATAATGTCATTCATTTCTTTATCATTGTTTAAGGATATTAGATCATCAATGAATCGTCTAGTTTTGTTAAATTTCTTCGCTACTGAATACTGAACTTTTGACATTCGTTCCATCCACTAGAATTCGTTAACTATATAAGTATAGATTTGCCATGAATGGGGCTGGGTCTGTTCCCATGGGAATTCCTATGCACTGTTTGAAAATCATATTTCCACAAGTAAAAAAACAGTTTTCTACCAGGTAATCTGTCAAATCTATTATCTGATCCTCTGAGAACGTCAGCTTTTTGCCATCTCTTTTATTTACCCAGTATCCTTCGTGTTCACCTACTGCGATCATATTCTTATTTAGTCCTTTAAATGCAACTTGCACTGTCCATTCCAACTTCTTTTTTATATCTTCGTGTTCGATCTTCGTGTATAACGTTGAAAAATCATATGTTGCTACATTTCTTGCATTTCTTTTGTGACTGATGGAATCAATATCTTTCCTTTACAATTCTGAGTTATCACATATCCACATACGGTTGATTCCTGTATATAAATTTAGTTTATAACGATATCCTTTGTGCTGCTTGTAAATCAATTTATAAATCTGTGAGTTTCTTTGCCAGTGATTTGTTGCACATACTCTGGAGGAAATTATGAATCTGAATTTTACAGGGACTTTATGCATTTTTACTATACTATGTATGTATGGTAATTTTTTGTTATCATCTTCTATCGTGATTCCGTGACTAGAAGAGTATGATAACTGCTTTTCAGCTATTGTATTCTCAGTACTACTAACTGTTGTATATGTTTCAGAGACTTGATCTATCATGCCCAATTCTTGTAAAAGTGTTTTTATGTAATGTACTTTGCAGATGATTGCTATATTATTATATGCTTTGTCTGCTGGGACAAAAACATACGACTTGTGCAAGTCTTCAAGATCCTTCATTGCTTCCTTATCTCTGACTACTAGTTTTGGCATTCTCCATCTAGAATCCATCTAGAATAGTGTCTCCTAAGTTTGCAGATTTTTTTCATCAACTTTTTGCATGACTTTTACTTTCCATTCCATCATAAAACATTCATTAAATCCTTCTAGTTTACACCATTCTGCAGCACATTTTTTTTTACTGCGATGTTAACATTTTCTCTCACTTGTTTCCAATTGATTCCTTTAGCCTCGCAATAATTCGATCCACTTTTCATTAGTTTTCATAGTCTAATATTTTTTATTATGTCCAGGTTAGCTGTTATTACATGCTGATGATGAATGTCAATGAACCCTGAATCGTAACACTTACACTCATTGTATTGCATTAGCCATTCTTTAAGATTTAATTCTTCAATAGTCTTTTTGTAGTTTAGTAATCTTCCTCTTATAATTGGACCATCCTGATATACGATCATTGGGGCTTCTTTAATTTTTAATCCAGTAGGAATACTCTCTTTTATGATGACTTGAAAAGTTTATTCACTTCCAATTTTTCTATGCCTTTGTTACAGAATTGAATTTTACACTTCATTCTCGTGTGATTCTTTTGCGTGTCTTCCTTATGCTCTCTTTTCATGATTTTGTAGTTCCCAAGATCCTCTATTATCTCTAATATTCTTGAGAATATAAAGCTTCCATCCTCATTGTTTAATCTTGTGTTTTGCACTAGCATGAATAATTCACCCAGTTCCTTCTTCTCTGTTGTGGTATTGTTTTTTTTTTTATAGTATCTTAACAGTCTATTTTCTGATAAGCCTGTGAAGTCTGTAACATTTTTCATAAATTCTGCTGTTCTGCTGCTGCTGTTGTTGTTGTCTAGCTCTTTTTTCTTTTTTTCTTTTTCTGTTTTTGTTGATTGCCTCAAAATTCTCTGCAATTATATCTTCTCTGTCTCGTTGGTTATATGATTTTGTTTTTTCCATTTTATCATTTAATCCATAAGGAAAGAGTGTGCTTAGTGTCTTTTTCCAAAACTTTTCTCTGCTTCTTCTTTTCGAGGATACTTGTAAATCTTCTCTTGTTTTCTGTTCTTCCTGTTCCATTAACTTTCTCAATTATTTGAACTGCGAAACTCTTATCTTTACACTCACCTTCATTGAAATGGTCAGAGAGTATCTTGCATGCTGATCCTTTTTCTTTGTTTCGAAAACTATATCGATGTTGATTTATTCTAACATTTAGTCTTTGCACTGTCTCTCCAACATACTGACTTAGATAACTGTCGCAAGTAAGTATATAAACAATATTTCTTGCATCACATGACAACTTCATTCCATTTGTTCGCGTCTTATAGAGTTTTCCTGCAACACTACTTTTGAATTAATTAGAAACATAAATTTTTGGACATGTCATACTTCTTTTGTTCTTACACTTCATTATGTGATTGCAGCAAACTCAGATGAAGGTTGAGTATCAAACCCATCCGCTGACGTGACTGAACCACCTCCAATGTTCAAGTTAACAACAGCATTACCTTGGCGAGGCTGAGTAACTCTCCCTGAGCCAGATTCTTGATCAGACAGGAGGAGGCTATGTTCATTGAGGGCTGCTCAGTGATCATTTTAATTTTCAATATAAACATCAGCCATAATAAATCAATATTTTATCGACAGTGAAACACACTAAACGGTAATTTTCGATGGGTGAGAGCTCAGCTCATCTGCCTCAATCAAAACACGATAATCACCAAACACACATATATGAAAAGAGAGGACAAAATAATATGCCATTTCCAGTGGAGTTCAATTTGGTAGGACTGATTTGTTGTTGTCATTGCCGATTAAGATGCATCCAGTTCAGCCTAAATTGTTAGGTGTAACACACACGCACACACACATTTTCACACACACACACACACACACACACACACACACACACACACAGGGGGGGAGGGAGGGAGGGAGTTAATACACTGGGAAGAAGTAGGAAGGAAAGCTAAAGGAGAGTAATAGGAATCGGATATCGAGTAGAGGAATATACCGACAGGTAGGAAGGGTAGAAAACAATGGATGCAAGAATACCCTAAAAAAATAGAAAACAGTGCTGCAAGAAAAAGGAAGAATTGAGTAAGGAGCAACGAAGGTTCAAAGGATAACGGGAAGGAGGGAAGGAGGAAGGGTGGGAGATAAATTGAGGATACAGGGTAAAATGTGGTGTAGGGCGAAAACGGATGAAAGTGCCCGCCAGAGAGAGAGAGAGAGAGAGAGAGAGAGAGAGAGAGAGAGAGAGAGAGAGTCGTAATGAAAGGAATAAAAGGAACAGAGATAAGAAAATGAACTCTGAATTGCCTTGTCTTCTACTTAACCCTATAGATATATCTGATGTCCTTTCATATCCAAACGTTGTCAGTGTTTCATCTATTTAACTTCGTTGCGATGACGTCTGATATATTCTATTTGTGCCATCTCCTGGCGATGCATTATTCCTAGGAGAGATTAATTGTCGTAAAGAAGGAGTTACATATGGCCTTCAACAAACACTTCAGTACATTAGAGTTTTCTTAACTCAGATTAAATCGTCAGGAGATTGCAAAAACGAACTAATGTATAATGCCATCGTAATGAATCGATCAATTCTCCTTATACGTATTCATTCATTCAGCTATTCATCCATGTACACATCCATTTAACTCTCAATTTATCCACTCAACCAGTCAAAAATATCCTGCATTTATCCACTGAACATTCAGTCTACTGTGTTCATCCACCAGTCACTCTACTCCTTCACTCACAGATACCTTCAATCTCTGTTTATCCACTAAATCAATCTGCTGTATTAATGTATCTGTCCATCTACAGATTGAGCGATGTCACCATCACCGTTTTCATCATTACGTGACCATCACCATTTTCATTAGCCCTCCATAACTTATTATCGCAGCACAGTCACTATCTTAATTCCGGTATACCTCCCTCACTTCCGTCATCATCTCACTATCTTAATCATTTATCACAATGTCATTTCCGTCATCATTATTTTGTGTTTCTTAAGGATGGGGTGAAGTAATTATACCTTCATAATTTATCACATTACCATTATAACTCCAACACTCTCATTATTGCAACGCTATTAAATTTGATGTCATTTTTTTAAAAAGTAAAACGCCATATGAGGCCACTCCACATTTGGTATTTTATTAAACAAAATTGTTATTTTCATCTCCATCACCTACTATCACATCACCAACAGCCTTTTACTGCCGTCCAGTTCGGTGTCACGATCGTCACTCTATAATACCTTCATTTTAATCACCTTACACAAGGGGTTCCCAACCTTTATAGATCCGTTATCCCATTTTCCACGCCTCCCTTCACTCATTACCCCTCATTGCTAATGTTTCCACAATTACATTTCAGCTGTCTTAACATTTTGATGCATAGAATTTAGTCAGAATGTCGAACTTAATTAAAGGTTAGGTTAGGGATAGGCACCCGATGTCATGTTATAATTTTGCCCAATCGATAATATATCTTCATTAACAATAGGGAATCCCTATTGTTTTAATTGACAATCACCATCAATTTTATTATTCGATTTATAAAAAATGTGAAGGAAATAAAAACAATAAAAATTACAGTAATGGCCGTATGGGACTAGACTAAAAGCCTATCACAACTGGTGTGAATTTTTTTTTTTTTTTTTTTGCCCTCTGTCCCCCATTATCCCACAGAAAAAAACAAATTTCCCCACTTGGGGTAATTTACCCCAGGCTGGGAACCCCTGCCTCACACCATCTTCACCTTCAATACAGCTCCATCATTATATCATCTTTACACCATTCTCACCGCCTTCCCCTCCTCCCACGTTAAGAATCAGCACAAGGCGAGGCAGGAGTAAATGAGAGGATGAAAACAATTAAAATATCATTACCTTTTCTGGGAACACTCCATCTCGTTTTTTCTCAGATGCAGCTCATAAAGGTAAAGTCGAGGACAAATATTCGCCCACTGTTCCACTGCATTTTCTTCTTACTACTTATACATTTTTGCACGTGTCCGACTCTGGACGTAGACTTGACAGCCCGTTTCCTAGTTCTCCTAGGTACCATACATCCTCATATATTATCACTTCGGCACTAACAGTCGCCGTCCGTACTGGCTACATTGTACAACTGGTGAGATGGTTACAGTAGCGTTATTCTTATGACATGTCCGTCACTTTCCTCCCTGATGCGTCATAGTGAAAGTGAATCATCTACGGCTAGAAATACATACCAAGTCTCATTTAAGATCTGGAGTATTAGCCAGCTGAGGAAAGTGAGAGGCAGAAGAGGTGAAAACTTGGAGAAGTTCTGTTCCCAGCTATACGGCGATACTGCTATTTTCTGCCACACGGTTTTCAGAAATCTTGCAAATTGGGGCTTCTCCTTCCAGTTACCGGAAGTTGTAATCTTTTGTATAATAATCGGTCCTGTCAACTCCTAGAAATTAGACGCAATTACGTATTTCATTTTGGCTATATAATAACAATAAAAGACAGAAGAATAATTCCCCTGGAAGGTAAATATTATTATTATTATTATTCTAATTAGCATTATTAATATGGTTATTAACACAATTACTTGCTGCACTGACATCCGCTAAGCCTGAAGCAGCTGAAGATACATTCGTGGCAATTTCAGCAGTTTCTTTGTATTATCATTATCAGTACAACGTGTTCAGCATATTCAATTCCATGAATTATGAGTTATTAGCTGTCTCATAACTACCTACTCATTCAACAGCTGGAACATCACGTGTTTCACGACTGATTTTCATGATACCGGCATATCGGGCGAGATAGTAAGTTTAGATGGAGTGCATAAACCTCAGCAAAACGATTTTCCATATACCTGAAGTGTTACCATGACATAAGCCATACCGTACTGATGGTTGGACAAGTATTATCTTCATTACTCATAAGATCATAACACAGAGGCTCTGCTTTTCCGTCTTTGAGTCACACCCTATGTATCTATCAATCAGACAGGCTGTGTGTCAACTAAGTCTAGGCGTAAGGGGTGGGGTGAAATAATTTTACTTGTAAATGCTCCTCCGCGTGCACTACAGTTTACTCCTTTTTCAGTAGATACACATTTAACACATTTTATGTTTGTATATTTGTGTGTGTGTGTGTGTGTGTGTGTGTGTGAGAGAGAGAGAGAGAGGGGGGGGGGGCAAATGATCTGGGGATATTCTGATACCTGGGGTACAACACTAGTCATGAAGGTCATGACTACCGACAACTAATAAACTGCATTTATACGGTGCATCTTTAAAACGGTACGTATCGTACTGCCTACAGTGGATGTCAGCCTTAACCTATTCATTACAATGACTTTTCATTTTACTTAAGTGCTACCACCAAATGATTGTATTCATGTTCGGGAAGCCCTCGGGTAGTGAAGGAGTTAATGAAGGATATATTTATAGTAACCTCTTCAATACAAAATGCTTTCCTTAAACAGAATAATACTTTGGAAATGTCATGAATAAAACAACATTACCTACTTGGATGGAAGGAATTAGGATCAATGAAACACCGTTAACAGCTAGTCACAGAGTTAATAATGCAGCAGATTACATTATCCACTACCTTCTAAGAACTCAATATTTCAACTACGAGAAGATAAAAAACAAAAAAAACAAAAAAAAAAGGGGGAGAAGTAGGTAGAGTATTACAAGTATAGAAATGGAAACATATCACGATTTCATAAATTTTATTACGCGGTATATTAGTACTTTGCATAATACTTTTTAATTATATTTCCTCCTTCCTCGTATTTCTATCTTCCAAGACAATATTCCAAATCTGCTGCTATATCCCTCTTCGCATAATCTTCCTGCACGGTACTTCGAATCTAATACTTACTCCTTCCTCATATTTGTACCTTCCGACACGATATATCGGACCTACTACTTTTTCCCCTCCGGCATTAACTTCCGGCACAACACTCTGGATCCACTACTTATCCTCCCTCGCATCGCATTCCATCTCCTTACACAATATTTCTGATCTGGTATTTTATCCTTCCTTGAACTTTTATCTTGCTGGACAATATTTTGGA
>JAGKTI010032430.1:0-11900 GCA_018397915.1 Birgus latro
AGAGAGAGAGAGAGAGAGAGAGAGAGAGAGAGAGAGAGAGAGAGAGAATGCCCTCTCATTTGTATATCTCACTATGTCAATGGGTAAAGACTGTAGTACCTGTTATGAAGTTTAACTATATCTATATCTCTATTCATCTATCTGTCTATCTATCTGTTTATCTATCTATCTGTCCATCCACTCATCCAATTATACTCATCTTTGTATCGTACTGTATCTATTTCTCTCTGTTTGTCTGTCTGCCTGTCTCTATCTACCGTGGTATATCTATGTCTACCTCCACCTGTCTATCTATCTATCTCAGTCTATCTGTCTGTCTGTCTGTCTGCATGTGTATGAGTCTATGAGTGTAGAGGAGAAACAAAGCACAAGAATAATAATAGATAATAATAATAATAATAACAACAACGATAATAATAATAATAACAATAATAATAATAACACCCCACATAACAACCTTCCCACAATGAACACAAAATTAAATTAAAAAAAAATCACTAAAAATATCACTGAAAAAACTTTAATTGTAAAAAAAGTGAGACAGCAAGGAAAAATACGGCGATGGTTAATTTTAATGAGGGAATCCCGAGTGAGAGAAAATGAGAGAGAGGAAGCGGTAAGCGAGGGATGAAATGTGAGCGAGAGAAAATAAGCTGGGGGCAAATGTGAGCGAGAATGTGAGCGAGGGTTAATGTGAGCGAGAAAGTGAGCGAGAATTAATGTGAGCGAGCTGGCGAAAGAAAATGCATGACAGTGAGGAAACCGATTTTTGAAAGTGAGCGAGGCCAAAATAAGTGAGAAAGTGGGGGAATATGAGCGAGGGTATTATGAGTGCAAATGTGAGAGGATGAAAGTGAGTGAGTGAGCGAGATGGTGACAGAATGAGTGCGTGAGAAAAAGTGTGTGAGTTGGTGAGGAAATGTGCGTGAGTGATCAACTAGAGAAAATAATAATGTGAGTGAGAGAGGAAAAGAGAGAATCTACGTGAGGGAAAATGTGGAGGGAACGTGTGAGTGAGTGTGAGAGGGAGGGGAAATGTGAGCGAGTGAGCAAGAAACTGAGAGGAAATAAGCGAATGAATCAGAGAAAATCAGGTGAACGAGTAAATAAGAGGAATGTGAGTGAAAGTGAGTGAGTAAGTGAGAGAGGGAATGAATGAATGAAGAAGTGAGTGAGTGAGTGAGTGAGTGAGAGAGGGAATGAATGAAGAAGTGAGTGAGTGAGTGAGTACGTGAGAGAAGGAATGAATGAAGAAGTGAGTGATGTGAACAATTGGTTGAGTGAATGAATGAGACTATGAGTAGGTGAGTGCAAACAAGGTGAGTGAGTGAGTGAGTTAGAGAAAATGCAAGCAAGTGAGTAAGTGAGTATGAAGAATGTCTGCAGGTGAGTGAGAAAGAGAAATGTGAGTTAGTAAGTGAGTGAGTATAAAGAAATGAAAGTGAATTCAAGGAAATGTGAGCAAGTGAGTGACTGAGAATGAATAATGTGAGCAAGTGGGAGGAAATGTGAGTGAGTGAGCAAGGGAGAGGGAATGTGAGTGAGTGAGCAGGGGAAAGGAAATGTGAGTGAGTGAGCAAGGGAGAGGAAATGTGAGTGAGTGAGTGATTAAGGGAGAGGAAATGTGAGTGGGTGAGCAAGGGAGAGGAAATGTGAGTGAGTGAACAAGAGAGAGGAAATGTGAATGAGTGAGTAAGGGAGAGGAAATGTGAGCGAGTGAGCAAGAGAGAGTATATATGAGTGAGTGAGCAAGGGAGAAAGTGAGTGAGTAGGAGAGGAAATGTGAGTGAGTAAGGGAGAGGGAATGTGAGTGAGTACGTGAGTGAGAGGTGGTCACATTAAATAGTTAAAGTAGATCTGTCAGCTGCCTCATCCCGCCTGCCTCACCACACCTGCCTCACCAACCTGCCTCACTTTCTTCACAAGACTTGCCTCATCACACATGCCTCACTTTCCTCACGACACGTGCCTCACCACACCTGCCTCATCCCACCTTCCTCACCACACCTGCCACACTTTCCTCATAACATCTGTCTCACCCACTCCTGCCTCACCTCATCTACCTTATCCACACTCCTCACCCTTGGCTACAATTTCCTTACCTCATTTGCCTCGCCACTCTTGGCTCACCCACACCTACCTCACCTGACTCACTACACTTTTCTCACTTATACGTACCTCACCACGCACAACCTTACCTACACTTGCCTCAGCACACACATCATACCTGTACCAACCTATCTCACACCGCCTTGTCCACACCTGCCTCACCACTTATTACATTACCCACATCTGCCTCACCTCACACCTGCCTCAGCACAACATATCACCCACACCTGCCTCACTCACACCACCTTACCCACACCTGCTTCACCTCACACTATATTACTTACACCTGCCTCACCCGATCAATACCACCTTAATTACACCTGCCTAACTCCACACAACATTACCTACACCTGTCTTCCTTCACACTGATTGCCTCTACCTGCCAATCCTCTCAATGAAACCTCCCTTACATTGCCTCACACTTGCCTCTTGAATCCAAACTGACAGCTATGAACATTTACGTCACGAATGAGACTTACAACATACGATCAGTGAAACAGTATAATTAATTCTTGTGGGTTACGAGGCCTCTTTGCCATAACAGTTAATCTTTACATAAGGGTATTGTACTTTAATGTTTTCTAGTTATTCTCACAGTTTTAACAGCCTCATAGTGTGCATCAGTAATAACCAACAGGACATTATTTCCTTCAGTCCGCAGTGACGTATTATTATTTTTTTATTCCTGCTACTTTCAGACGTCTTTATTCAGCTCAGGAGAGGGACTTAACAACAAAGGGATTAATGAGGGTTAGATCTAATCCTTCCAGTTTGAAAAGTCTTCCCTGAGCAGAAAATACTCGTCTGGAAGCTGCAGAAATAATATGAAAAATGCGTCACTGGAGTGAAATAGTTAACGCTCTACATACAGACACACGCTGGTAAGGAAAACGTGCCGGGGAGCCTCCAAAGACCAGAAGAAAGCGGCCCAAGTGGCAGACTGAGGCTTCAACCAGTCCACATGTCTTTCACTTAAGGGTTCGAAGTTTCATGGAGGCTGGAGGGCCATTGAACAGCTGAAGTACCTCGAGGGTCACGTTGCCTCACGCTGAAGGGTCTTACGGGACTGAAGTGTCATAGGGCCTGGTCACACTGGGGCCTGAATCGACTCACTCTGACGCAAATTGTCCCATTGTGTAGAAGGCGATGAAAGTGGACGAACACCCCGTTTCAGTATGCTTCCTTCTGGCCCCGTATTCATAAACTCTCCCAAGCTTAAGCTGTGTCTAGGATTGCTTGTATATACTTTTGTCTTTACTTATACAGCTTCCGGATACTTCATACTCAAATTCAAGCGAACAAATGCGGGAAACAAAACGATCAGTTATAATAATAAGTCGTTTTTCAGACTTGTTTACGTAAATCAGTTAGAATCCTTAATAGGTACGGCCTCAGGGACTTTCGTTTTCATTGTCACCTACATTGCTTCTGGGTACGCGAGGAGGACTTGTCCAGAACGTGGCTCAGTGAAACGGGATGGTGTTTTTCCAGTTTCTATTGCGACCTCCACGATCGCACACTTAGCCACAGAACACGTTCAGTTCCAACCTCGGGGTAGTATTTTCACTGATTTTAGAGATTTCGTAGCACTCCTACCTCAATGATTTATTCTGCACACTACAGAAGCAATATCCTCCTGTTTGTTGCTGATGTCAACTATGTCAACATTTAAAGGGCTGGCAACATTAAAAAGAATGCTGTGGTGTAAAATGCAAAACTAAATCGTTAACGATGAGGTGTGCGGAGTCTCCTTTGGCACCTACAATACGTGGGTCAGTGTGAAGAGGCCAGTGGTGTGAGGGGCTGCAGTGTGGTGGCAGGTGATGGCGTGTGTTCTGGTCAGTAAAGGAACCTCCAAGCATCTCTTCCTTTACAGTTTATTTTTGTAGCCGGTACGTAAACCCCTTCAACAAGATAACGCATTTTTTCATTTCAGGAAAAGAAATGTATAATGTTTCCCTTCTGTCTTCATGATAATGCTGGTGCTCGCATCATCTTCAGCATTAACAACACTCTTTGCCACGACCTCACGTTTTTATTTTCGAACCGATTAACCTGCAAATTTCCATGCTTGTACCTGAACCTGGTATCTCGAGACACCTTTTCCAGACTCTAGATTATTTACTTTAAAAGTTATTTCACAGCCCCTGAAAGTGTACAACGACGGGGGAATAACTACCTAAAGGCGGACCTAAAACCAACGGGTACCAAAACAACCATCCCACCAGAGAGGTTCACAGGGGTTCTTTCCGGTTTCGAGCGTAGTTATACTTCGGAGCAAGTTTGGTTCAGCGGGCTCTCTAACCTTTTGATTGTGATTCGTCTGGCTGATATGAGTTATTAATACAGGCAAATATATGTGTGGCCTCTCTAGTTTATATCATTCTAGCAACACAACAATATTATCTTAAGTTTAGGTGACACTTTCGAACTGAAAGGATGAGCTCTGCCCTCTATGAACCCCCCGCTACTAGGGGACTCTCCTAAGATGAACAAAATCACTTGTCTGTCCTCACCACATCTCACCTCAGTATGCCTCAATCAGTGACCTGCCCCAACCACTTCCTTTGCCCAGCCGCCTCATTGACCAGCCTTACTTGGCGTTACCTGCCTCACTGACCTCCACACACACCGATGCCTCTCTTTGCCTCCCTGCCTCAGCTCACCTGCCTCACCACATCTTCCTCACGGATATTTACACACACGTGCCTCTGTTTACTTGCCTGTCTCACCACACCTTCCTCACCGCTCTTACCTCACTGATCACATACACACACACGCGCCTCTGTTTGCTTACCAATCTCACCACACCTGCACCATTCCTGCCACATCATTCCTGCCTCACCATCCTTACCTCACTGGCCACACACACACACATGCCTCTCTTTGCCGCCACACGTGCCATACTGCCAAGCCTCATCCTGCATGTACAGTCGATGAATGAAGTATTGCGCAGCTGGGGTACGATGACAGCCGAAATGATCAATATAGCTTTTGAAGTGCCATGGTGATTAATCTATTATCATCTAAATATGCACCTAATAACAAGGCTGACTGGGAAATGTCTCGTGCCAGTGATGTATTACAACTTTATAAGAGTAGGCTTACTAGCGTGCGGAAAATCGGGCAACATTTTCCAATAGCCATCGTCCGTAAGGTCAGATTATTTCTTCATCGACTGTACCTGTCTCATTAACACGATATTCGGAACTTTCAAAGGAAGACAGACTGAAAAGATGAAATTTGCAGTCACTAGAAAGGCTTACAGTAAGGGGAGACTTAACTAAGCTGTTTAGTTAATGAAGGGAATAGAGGGAGATACTAGCAAGTTACTAAAAGTGAACATACAGGATAGAACTTGAACTAATTTCTTCAAGTTTGATAAATTCCGTTTTAGTAAGGAGATAGGTAGAAACTGGTTTGGCAATACAGTTGTGGACGAGTGGAATAAGCTAACCAGTGATATAATTGCTGCCCCCTCCACTGAGTTGCAAGCACAGGTTAGATAAGCATATGACAAGTAAAGGATGGATTTAAAAAATCACCAAGTTACTAATTCATTCTTTTTCCTTTTCAGGTTCCTACGATAGTCTTTTTTCTCCTTTCGCACTTCCTAAAATATCCAAGTCAATTTTTCTATACTGCGTGGTGTTCTTTTTCACTTTTTCCTGCCGGTTTCGGTTGGGGAGTTTGGTCAGCATAAGCCGACTGGCCTACTTCAGTTATCCTTCATATGTTCTAACCTGCCTTAATCTGTGTACAAACCTTCTTGGCTTACTATCCTTATCTTTAGCTCACAAAATTAAATTCCATAATCACAGTCTTCATTGTAAAAAACAGCCTCGAAGGGACCATTAGGCGTGTTGCTGTTTGCTTTCCTTTGTACTCCTTTGTATCTGCCTCACCCACTTGCCTCACCCTGTCTGTGCCTGCCTCACGAGCTTGGCCACTCTGCCTCACTGACCTGCCTCACCCTGTCTGTATCTACCTTACCGTGGCTCTACATACTCACCTTCTTTGCACTTGCCACACTCTGTCTTTACATGTTTCACCCTCCTTGTAGCTGCCTCACCTTTTCTGTATCTGGCTCATCCTGTCTCTATTGCACATTCCTCACCCTCTCTATATCTGCCTCACCCTGTCTAAATAACTCAGCGACCTACCTCAGCCTGTCTATTCCTGCGTCACTCTTCATGTCTCAGCCTCACTATTTCTGCCTCACAGACATGCTTCACCTTACCTGTTCTTGCCTCACCACATCTCCCTCTCTTACCAACCTGCCTCATCCAATCACTGAGTGCTTCACTGACCCGTCTTGCTTACCTTGTATCTCAGCTTCTGCCTCACCTGCCACACCACATCTGTCCCGCCACACCTGCCTCACCTCACCTTTTCATCACACCTACTCACTACACCTGCCTCACCTCACCTTCACACCACACCTGTCATACTAATCCCACTTCAACACATCTACATCGCCACTTAATGTATGTTTTTCTTTCCTTCCATCTGACTCTGGACACAGACTAGGAAGCCCGTTCTTGAGGTTTAGCAGTCTCCCTAAAACACACCATACACCAACACACACCTGACCCCAAGTAGCCCTCTAACGTCAGTGAAGGGGAAGGCGAGCACCCGATATCTGACGACTATTTCTGACACACGTGACGAAACAGAACACCTATGGCCTCTGTTTATGATTGCTGCTGGGCTCTGTAATATGGGACCCGAGCTAATTACATCTGCTAAATAAAGGTGCTCCATACATGCTCGTCAGTAATCAGGGACCTATACTTTCCTTTTAACGATTTAACATTCACCTAGTCTCTTCTGATATGCTAGGGATAATATATACGAGTACATGGGTGGAATTTCCACACCTATCAATGATTGTTTCTTTGTCGTTACCCATATTTGTTACTGAACTAAAAACCAGCCACAAGGAAAAAATCCGCACCCTCCTTTCCTTGTTTCTCCCCCACAGACGGCATACAGCCTATGATAATTTTCTTGCCGTACCTAAGATGTATGTTCCTCTGTGGGGGCAACTTGAGCCAAAGGACGATTCTTCACTCTCCCTCCTTATCCTTTAGGCATTTAAAAAAAAAAAATAGTTACGACAGATTAGTGACTATAGGTTTGTGCATCTGAGGCCAAATCAGGTGTTGGGGCATTAGTGGGAGGGGCGTTATGGCGTGTCGATACAGCGGTAGGGAAGAGCGTTAAACACGTTGAAAACATATTCCGAAGCTGCAACAGTCGGGACAGAAGCAGCGACCCCACATCACCCAGTCCACCGCTACATCCACCTCACCACCACCTTCTAACCACTTATTTCGCCTTACCTGCCTCACCAAACCTCCTTCACACGCGTACGGCAGCGCTTACCTGCAAGAGAGAAAAGTATGGTTAGTTGCAGTGGTAGCCAACAGCACGCGCACACACACACACACACACACACACACACACACACACCAAAGCGGAGACACATATATTAGAATTCGTGGCGGAAAGAATTAAAGAGCGTCCACAGGGAAATAGAGAGAGAGGAACCCCCACCACCACCCAACCTTCTCTCGCTGGCATTTACTTGAAACTCCCCTAAGAGGTACACCGCTCCTCGTTTTCTTTAACCCTCCCTTTTCTTCGATAACACCTTACTGTATTTTAATATATACATATTTTTTGCTGCTAGTGGAAGATATTTTTTTTTTCAGTGTAGAGTTTAACGGAGGCTTCTTTTAATACCTCCATTGCGAGATGCTTCCGGAAAGACAAGTAAAAGGGTCTGGAGCAGGAAGAATGATAATGAACAGACGTTATCGCAGTGACGGGCTGAATCCTTACACAATTACACTGCAATGATAGTCTTTTTGTAGCTGTCTTTTCGTGGTAGCCTTTTTGTGGCAGTCCTTTTGCAGTATATCCTTGCAACTATAATGCACAAAAATACTATTATATTCAGCTTTGAAGAGGGAAAGATTAGTGAAGGAGTTAAAGAGACAACAAAGCGATCCAGGTCTGGGAATAAATACCGTTAAGGCCAACAAAATAGTTAGTTCGGCAAGGGACAAGCACAGTAGAGAAATGGGTAACTCCTCGCTTCCAGGTAACTGTTGATTTAAAGTATGTTACTGGGTGATATTATTCAGCTTAGGAGAGAGTATTCGAACTGGTGGGGTTTCATAATGTCCCTCAGTACTACTACCATTACTACTACTACCGCTGTGCACTCTGAAGCATAATTATGGTCTCGTGGCAATATGAATAAAATATAAGTGAAGTCCTAAGGCTGAAGGGGGCAATAAAGACTATGTTTAATTTCTCCAGCTCATTAAAAAGAAAAATCCCTCCAAAGCTGAATAAAACTCAACAGAAAAAGGCACAAAAAAAAAGGTCGTCGGGCTGAAATGGATTAAGGCTAATGAAATCTAATATTGGAAGACAGTGAAGTGTGTGATTAGAAAATGTAGAGACAGGGTTTATACTGTGGATTTTTAGAACTCAATCTCTCTCTCTCTCTCTCTCTCTCTCTCTACTCCTACTACGTTCCTCCACACCCATCAATTTGCCTCTCCCTCCCATTCCGTCTNNNNCTCTCTCTCTCTCTCTCTCTCTCTCTCTCTCTCTCTCTCTCTCTCTCTCTCTCTCGTACCATGATGGGGGTTAAAATCAGAAGCAGCAACTTGTACGACCAACTGAAGAGGATGAGAGAAAATGAGAGAAAGTGATCCAGGGCGACATGAAGATGATGATGATGATGATGATGATGATGATGTGAGAAGTGGGTAATTATCCTTCTTCTTCTCTCTCTCTCTCTCTCTCTCTCTCTCTACTCCTACTACGTTCCTCCACACCCATCAATTTGCCTCTCCCTCCCATTCCGTCTCCCGCACCCACTCCTTTTCACTCCACTTCTTACTGCACCCCCCCTCCCACTCCGCACCAACCACTCCACTTTCCACTCTTCCTTCCACTCCCCTTCCCACTCTCTCTCCACCTTCCATTCTGACTCCCCTCCCTTTTCACCTCCCTTTCCCTCCCTCACTCCGCTTCCCACTCCACTTCCACCTCCCCTCTCACTCCCATTTCCCCCTCTCACTCACACCCACTTCACATCCTACTCCCTCTCCACCTCGAATTCCAACTCCACCTCCCACTCCCACTCCACCTCCTACTCCAGCTCTCCCCCCCTCCCACTCCACCTCTCAGCTCTCTCTCTCACCTCTCACTCTCTCTAATTAGCTTCAAAATTTTCACTACTCGAGCAGCTACGGACCGAGAGAGAGAGAGAGAGAGAGAGAGAGAGAGAAATGCACCTGAAAACTACAGTTCGGATCCTTGTATAACGGAAAGTAACGGTTTTGTAGCTTAAGTAACGAGTTAATGACATCGCGTGGAACAAAGTAACGAGATAATAATGCTGTGTGTAGCCTGGGTAACAGAGGTAACGTTGCGAGGAGTTTATGTAACGGAGAGTAACGCTGGACTGGACGTGTAACAGAAAGTAACAGGGGACGAAAATTTGAAGTTTGCTTTCCTTTCGTTCATCCATCTTCAAAAGGGAGACGTCTGTTGGCTCTCATGATAAAAGAAAGGGTTGAGAGAGTAACGATGGCCGGAACTTAGGTAACGAGATTGTATCCATGGGTAGGGCTTATATAATAGAAAGTAACGGTGGATGGGACTTTTGTAACGGGGTAGTATCGGAGGTCATGGCCTTAGTAACGAGGCAATAACGGTGGGCGCGGCTTTAATAACGAGGTAGTAACGGTGGGTAGGACTTACGTACCGGAAAGTAACGGTGAGGGTGGCTTATAAAACGAAAAATACCGATGGAAGGAGCTTATACAACAGAAAGTAATGGTGGGAGGGGCTCATATAACGGAAAGTACCACCGGGACGGGCTTATAAAGGTGAATGTAACGGTGGTAGTTGCTTATGTAAGTGAAAGTAACGGTGGGAGGAGCTTTAGTGACAAGGTAGTAACGGTGGGAGGGGGTTATGTCACCACAACACAGAGGTAGGCGGAGTCTGTCCATCTCAAGTTTCCCGGTAAAGATAATTGGCTGATGGAATTCCAGGAAGGGCACTGGTACACGCCTTCCTGTTTCCCCACCAAATTCCTTCAAATTTCACTTCTTTAGCTAAACCCATTCTTTCCAGTAACGTAATATTTTCGCTTTATCCTTCCTACCGTTAAGCAGTTTTATTCAGCATGGGAGAGACTTTTTAAACAAGAGGGGGTTACATAAATCCATAATCCCACGGCTGAGAAATAAGAACACTTGAATATATTAACAGCAAAAATATCAGTAAATGAAAAGTCAATGTTTAACTTTCTGCACCCGTGGCTTCTAAAGATTCATCCAATCACGGCTTAGTACACAGGATGGGGGTCTGGTTAAAATGAATGGACTATAGAATCTAGTGGTGGGTGGATCTGAGGGCTTTAGGATGAAATTGAGGGCTGTGTATAAGAGCCGGGCAACGAATCTGAGCTTAGAATATGAATGGTAAAGGAAGGCTGGGAATTAGCGGAAAATGTGAACGGCGTATAAGGGCAAAGAATGGGGGATCAGGTAAGCGCTAAGAATGAGAGTAATGAGAAAAGGCTGAATATGAGAATTATGAGCAGAAATTAAGTATGAGAGCTATGAACAAAGGCTGAGAATGAGCTGTAAATAAGGGATGAGAATAAGAGCTGTAAACAATGGCATGGCTAAGAACAAGAGCTGTAAATAAGGGCTGAGAATGACAGCTGTGAATAGGGGCTGAGAATGAGAACTTTGCATAAGGACTGAGAATGAAAGCCGTTCATGGAGCTAAGAATGAACTATACATAGGGACTTAGAATGAGAACTACGAGCAAGGGCTGAGGATAAGGGCTCGGAATAAGAGCTGAGAATGAGTTGTAATTAAGAACTGAGAATAAGATGAGACGTATGAGTAAAAGCGAAGAATGAAAGCTGTGAATAAGGAGTGCACATGAGAAGTGTGAATAAGGTTTAAGAATGAAAGCTATGAATAACAGTTGAGAATAAGAGTTATGAGTAACGGCTGAGAATGAGAACTATCAGAGCTGAGACTGTGAATGAGTATAAGGTATCAGTATGTTATCAGGACTGAGTATGAGAGTGCATATCAAGGGCTGAGAATGAATGCAGAGTATCAGGAATGGGAATATAGGGTGAGAATACAAACAGATTATAAGGCCTGAGAATAAAGTTTGATTAAGAAGGTAAAGAATGTAGAGTTGGCATAAGAAATTAATATAAAAGTTGAGAATAAAAAGGTAAGCATGAGGACTAATTATGAGCACTGGGTACACGAGAGTAAGAAAAGGAGCTAGACTGAGGGCTGGGTTGGGCTGAGTAGTGAGAACAGGGCTGGATATGGGTGAGAATAGTGCTGACCATAGAGCTGAGCATAAGGCTGGATATGAATCAGAAAAGGAGTGAGCATAAGGATAGATGAAGGTGACAACAGGACTGATCATATGGCAGGATGGGGCTAAGCATAGAGCTGGAGGTTATGATGCGTACAGAGCTTCGTAGGGCATAAGGGGCTGAGAATAGGGCTGTGAGGAACCTAGGACGGGAAAGAGATGGCTAGAACTAATAACAGGGCTAAACAGGGCTGGGAATAGGGCTAAGGATAGGGCTGGTGGAAATCTAGGGCAGGGTAGGACGGTAGAGGCGAAGGGGCTGGCAACTTTAAGACCTGCCACTGTGACTATGTTCTCTCTCTCTCTCTCTCTCTCTCTCTCTCTCTCTCTCTCTCTCTCTCTC
>JAGKTI010032432.1:0-10599 GCA_018397915.1 Birgus latro
GGGGGAGAGGCAGGGAGTGGGCCGTGAGCGCATTATGTAGACACGCGCATAAAAACTTAGGGCATAACTGTAAAGGGGCTGTCGAAATGAACAGGTCTTGGGCGGGTGTTAAGGTCACGGGCAAAAAGTGGTTTAGTGAAGTCCACCCTCTTGCCACCTGGGGCTAGGTTACGCTTAATTTTGTCTTTGTGGGGTTATTAGTAGTTTTGTACTTATCACGAGTAGTAGTAGTAGTAGTAGTAGTAGTGTCAGTGGTGGTGGTGGTGGTGGTGGTACTGTAGTAGTGGTAGTAGTAGTGGTAGTAGCAGTAGTTGTAACAGTAGTAGCACCGGTAGTAGTAGTAGTAGTAGTAGTAGCAGCGCCGGTAGTGGTAGTAGTGGTAGTAGTTGTTGTAGCAGTAATAGAAGTAGTAGTAATCGCAGTAGTAGCAGTTGCTATTTTTGTTGCTGTTGTTGTTGTTGTTGTATTTATAGTGGTACGGTGGTGGTTGTGGTGGTAATAGTGGGTATAAGGTTAGTATGGTGATGGCTGATTATTATTATCATCACTATTATTATTATTATTATTATTATTATTATTATCATTATTAATTATTATTATTTTCAACAGCAACAACTACAAAAAAAAAATAATAATAATAATTTTCACCAACTTTTCCCTTTATAAAGTATTACAGTTTTTGTTCCCTTTATCCTTCCCCTGAAAACTTTTAATACGTTTAATTTATTGCGTAAGAAAACAGCGCTTTATTTGTTGGCATTTGTTCCGACTCAGTAGAGATAAGATAGATATCGTGTCTGTGATTAGCAAGGTCATATGATATCAGCAGTGTCAAGAGGCATCAGCAGTGTCAAGGAACATCAGCAGTGTCAAGGAACGTTAGCAGTGTCAAGGAACATTAGCAGTGTCAAGGAACATCAGTTGTATCAGGGAACATCAGCAGTGTCAAGGAACATCAACAGTGTCAAGGAACATCAGCAGTGTCAAGGAACAGCAGCTATATCAGGCAACATCAGCAGTGTCAAGGAACATCAGCAATGTCAAGGGACAGCAGCTATATTAGGGAACATCAGCAGTGTCAAGGAACATCAGCAGTGTCAAGGAACATCAACAGTGTCAAGGAACATGAGCAGTTTCAAGAAGCATCGGCAGTGTCAAGAAGCATCAGAAGTATCAGCGAATTTCAGCAGTGTCATGGAGCATCAGCAGTGTCAAGAACATCAGCAGCGTCATGGGGCATCAACAATGTCAAGGAGCATTACCAATGTCAATTGGCAGTAACAGTGTCAAGAAGCATTATCAGTGTCAAGGAGCATTATCAGTGTCAATGAGCATTACCAGTGTCAAGAAGCATTACCAGTGTCAAGGAGCATTACCAGTGTCAATGGGCATTACCATTGTCAAAGAGCATTACCAGTGTAATTGAGCATTACCAGTGTCAAGGAGCATTACCAATGTCAATGGGCATTACCAGTGTCAAAGAGCATTAGCAGTGCAAATATGCATCAGCAGTATCAAGGAACATCAGCAGTACCTTAGAGCATTAGCAGTGTCAGGAAACATCGGCATTGTCATTTAGCAGTGACAGGAAGCATTAGTAGCGTCAGTGGTACTTTGTAGGAATATCAGTAGTATCAGTGGCAGTGTGAAGGTATGGCAGCAGTATAAGTGGCGCTGTGAAGAAGTGCCAGCAGTATCAGTGGTAATGTGGAAGAATGTCAGCAGCATCCGTGGCAGTGTGGAGGAGTGTCAGCAGTACTAGTTGCAGTGTGGAGGAGTATCAGCAGTATCAGTGGCGCTGTGGAGAAGTGTCAGCATGCTAGTGGCAGTGTGGAGGAGTATCAGCAGTATCAGTGGCGTTGTGGATAAGTGTCAGCAGTATTAGTGGCAGTGTGATGGAGTGTCAGCAGTATTAATGGCAGTGTGGAGTGTTATCCGTATCAGTAAGTGTCGGTGGAAGAGTCGAGTGTTTATACCGAAGTGTCACTTCTGCTTTCGTCATGACCGTGCTGTGTACACAGTGTACAGGTGCTGAGCAGTGCATTAGGGTTTGGGGACAGTGATCACTGTTATACTGTGTTGTGTTGTTATATTCTGTGCTGTGATGTGCTGTGCTGTCCTGTGATGAATGGTGCTGCGATGTACTGTTGTGTTATGCTGTGTTGTACTGTGCTGTGCTGTGATGGGTTTTGTTGTGTTGTGTTGTGCGTTGTCTTGTGCTGGGATGAGTTGTGCTGTGATGTGTTATGTAGGCTCACTCACCCCAGAGCCAGACAGCCGCCACCAGCGCCATGAGGGCAGCAGTGTCGCCCACACACCCTTGGGGACCACGCCACACCACACCCTGGCCAAGAAGGGAAGTCAAATATACTAATTGCTTACAGTAAATTAATTTATTTTTTTTGTATTGTACATTTCTGAAATGCTGTGTGGCTATATTCGTATACCCTAACTTAAACTATCACAGTACGGCTCAGAAGTGACGCGCCACACCCGCCGTGGCCGCCACTTGCTGCTGGAAATTCTGGAGGAAGGCCTGCTTGGCGGCGGCCACTTCTGCGGTGTCGGGGACCTGGGACACGGAGCCGGGAAGACCAGCTGGCACCGTGGCGGCTACTGGCCCGGTCCAACGGGGCTGAGGTGGGGCAGCTTGGGCGAAGGAGTGAGTGGTGTGGAAAGACTGGGTGGAGGGGAAGGAGTGAGTGGCAGGTGCAGAGAAATGAGTCTGGGAGCGGGAGGATGCGGAGGCAGAGGCAGTAGCGGCCAGCTGGGACTGGTAAGCCTGGAAGAAGGCGTTACGAGCGGCGGACACATCAGCAGTATCTGCCACGACTGAGGATGAACCGGGGAGGCCGGCTGGAATGGTGGCCGCCACGGGGCCGGTCCACTTGGCGGGGGCGGGGCGGAAGGCCTGCTGGGACGGGGAGTGATGGAAGGCGGTGGGTGCTGGCTGGGCGGCGGCCTGAGCAGCCTGGAACGCTTGGAAGAACCTGGCTTTCTCAGCAGCCACCTCTGGGGTGTCCTGGATGAAGGGCACGGCCGAGCACACGCCCAGCACTGCCAGAATGATCTGAGGGAGAAGGAACGGTGGTATTATCCTGATCTCACGTGCAGACACCAACAATGCTTAATGCTACCTCATCATTCTGTCAGAACATTATCCTGGCGACCATACTCGTACACTACGGTATGATGAGAGTATCAAAACCACCAATCACGAAAAGTTACTGAAGTTATGGCTCTCGTTTCCAGTCTTCTTCGCCGTTAATATATAAAAGTTATAATTTGAATAGTCCTTATAACAATAAGATCTACGATACAATATTTCAGTCACCCAAAGTTGACGGAGAAGCCACACCCCTCCAGAAAAACCTTCACGCGTTTGACCAGTGGACAGCAGAGATGACAGCGCTAATGGCAGCTTTAAGATGCTTAAATTTCTTATCAAGTTATTAATATTTTCAGAAAAAAATCTGAGTGGTGTTTCTACATAGGGCCTATTGTGCAGTTTATTATGGATACTAAACAGCATCATACTGAAAATAAAACATAAACTGAAGATTAACTGAAGAAATCTTTGTGAAATTACGGTAATGAAGAGATGTACAGACGAAAGCAATACTCAGTATCTCTCCCCGGCAGACAAAACCCGGGTAAGTGAACGTACACTCATTCTAGCCTTCTTTTGGCTTTTGTTTCGCCTTGAAATGACGGAACTGTTCACTGGCCCTGGCATTGTCTGCTGAGAGGCCAGTGATTGTTGAACATGTGTATTTGAGTACATTCACCATATGCAACAAATGTTAAACGTGGCCACTCCACCAAGTTAAAGTGGACGGTATATAGAACTGAGTGAATGACAAGGAAAGCACTCAAACATTCCCGCAGACTACTGCACGCAACAGTAGATTTAATTAGTGTAGCACGAAGAGCTGAAATTTATTACAGCTAATGAATGTCACTCATTAAAAGGCTCACCATAAAAAGACAAATAAATGAATCACTTTTATGACAGATATTCAAAACTTGTGTGATTAGTGGAAAAAATTATATTCATGCGTCATTAATACATAACCAAATTCTCTTAAACCAAAGCATTCCTTGCTTTATATCTTCTGCTTGTCTATGTATGAGTATCAATAGTATCTTATGCATTTATAGGCTACATATATACAAGTAAAACCGTGTTAAGTTCATCCTAATCTGATACTATATCGTTGGTGGAAGTAGCGTCATTCTTTTATAAATGAGCTTATGCAAACCTCCATTTAAAACAATCTACAGAGCAACTGGCTGCCTGTGACGTTGTTTATTAGGTCATTATTCCTCAAAAGTAGATTGTGGAGCGCAGATTATTTTAATTTTCAGTTAGGAATACTTAAAAAATGCAGGAATAGGGCAACTGACTTACCAACACAAATGGCAGATTGGAAAACCGAGAGATATATAGTATCAGCGCGAGGAGCTTCAAAACATGGAGGATGCAGCAACAGCCGACGGTTCTTTATCTTCTTATCTCATTAGTCACGCCATCCTCAACTTTGCTGCGTCATTCAAGTCAGGGTCGAGTTTTTAACTGGCACGATATTTTTATCAGCGACGCAGGAATCACGTTAAATCTTACGGAACTGGTCGTGAAACTGACAGTCGTATGAATTAATTCTGAGTGGAAAGAAAATCACAGAAATAATAGTAAGAGGACTAGGGGTGCAATAAAATAAGCATACACATACTGGAGAAGACGTATGCCCTAATTGAATAACATCATGGCTAGACAAATGCAAGAGCACTGAATGACAGAATATCAATTCCATTTTGACAGAAGAATATAAGAGTAAATCTGGGGAGTGAAAATAGTGTAATGTACACTGAGAAATAATTTCTCCATTGTGCAAATCCTCCACTGTAGCGATTTCTAGAGTATATTGAATATGAACTAGACACGTAACGTTTGTGAACCGATGCATGGCATTCCAGAAGTTTGTTCTCGTACAGTGTCCCCACACAGATTAAACACAAGGCCCACTTTCTCTCGTACGTGTGTAGGAGGCTAGAATGTTATCGCTTCGGAATCCGTGGAACATGTCCCGTTATTGAGATTTGGGGGGGGGGGCAGGGAGGAGTCTTGTGGCTCCGCGCCCTCTGGTGTCCTTCCGGTCCTGTGTTTTTACACATTTTGAACCATAAAATTATTTCAATGGTCTAAATGGATACTCTGAGAAAAATAAATATGTAAATACCAGGCCATGTACGTGCATACGAAGTTTTAGGTCATTCGTCTCAGAAAAAGGTTGATGAGGACGTGGCAACCAGCGATGGTAAGAAGAACGAGAACACCACCACGAAGGCGAAGGAAAAACAAAACATTTTCTCTTTAGGATGTGTAAATATCCATAAGTTAAGTAGGTTCTCGTGAAGGTGAAACCCGTAGGACCATGGCTGAGAAAAAATATTTATACAGCTTTATAAAGACATGGAAGAAAACTATAGACATTTCCGTTTTGTTGACTGGGGAGCATATATAAGAGAATTTGCTTTTTATTGCCAAAATGTATTTGGATGAAGCAAGAAGCTGACCATCTATTTAGAGAAAAATGTTATGGAATGCTTAATGGCTGGGTATTAAAATCAACAACAAAATATAATGAGGGCCGCAACACCTTTAAAATTATATATGACTGAAATTTATGGTCTTATTCCCTTCAACCCGATGATGTCTTTTACTACATTCTTGCTACAGCTAGACCTTTTTTTGAAGTTTCAAAATGGCCTTATATAGCTTGGGGTAAAAAAAAAAAAAAACTTTCAGTACAATGGTGGACTCTTCTTGCCACCGCTGGGCGATTTTATTCAGCTCAGGGGATACCTTTCTTGGCGGCGGAGTTAGAAGTAGGCCTAACCAACATTATCTCCTTCACTACGATGACCTCCCCACCACATACGCCTGGTGGTCTGGTAATCAGTGTCTCGGATTGGAGTGAGCAATTCGTATAACGCACTGCAGTTCGAATCTTAAAGGTGATAGGAGGTGTCTGTATCACCCATTACGCTGCCAGTAATGTAGGGTTGTCTCTTACCTTTGGATTCTCTGGACTACGGTAACTTAGTCTTGGCCTCTCTGTGCTCCGGACTCTCCTAAGCCCAAAATTAGTCATGTGGGCTTGGTTTTTATCCGTTTTTGACGCTGCTAGATGATTTTTTTTCAGCCCAGGGATCATCTCTCGTAGTGAAGGAGACAAAGGAGTCCTGTGGTTGTTGCCGTGGAGGTGAATTGAGGGCAAAGGTAATATGATCCGTGTTGAATACAAGGGAAGAGAGGGGGAGGGGGAGAGGGAGGAAGGAGGGAGCGGGAGAGGGAGGAGGGAGGGAGTGGGAGAGGGAGGTGGGAGGGAGCGGGAGAGGGGAGGGAGGGAGCGGGAGAGGGATGGGATAATGGGCCAGGAATGGGAGAGAGGGCATGGGGAAAGGAGGGGCAAAGGTGTAGGGAGGGAATAAGGAGTTGGGAAGGTAAAAAAAAAAAAGTAGGGAAGGATGAAGGAGGTAGGTAGGAGACAGGTAACAAAGAGGGAAGAGCGGGAATGGAGAGAGACAGACAGACAGACAGAGAGAGAGAGACAGAGACAGAGACAGACAGGCAGTGAGACAGAGAGAGGTGGGGTGGAGAGACCTAGGGGAAGAGAGAATAGGGCAGTGGGAAAAAGGTCTGGAGGGGAAAAGGAGGTAGCGAGGAGAAGTGAGGGTAGTGAGGAGGAGAGGAATGGGAGGGAGAGAGGGAGTAGGGAAGGAGAAAGGGGTCAGGGAGTGAGATTGGATATAGAAGGAGAGAGGTGGGGAGGGAAGGTGAAAGCGAGAAGGGACGATGAAAGGGTGAAGGGAAGGGGAGAAGGGGGGGAGGGGAGAGTGAGTAGGAAAGGAGAGAAAGGGTAGGAAAGGTGAGAAGAGTGACCAGAACAAGGGACAGGGAGAAGGGAAGAGGAGGGGAGGGGAGCTGAAGAAGGAGAGATGATAGAGAGGGAGAGGAGAGACAAATGGAGAGAGGTAAGGAAGGGTAGAGGATGTAAGGAGGAGGAGAGGGTGTAGGGAAGGGGAAAGGATTTAGGGAAGGGAAAAAGATGGACTAGGGAAAGGGAGATAGGGTAGAGAAGGGGAGAGGAGGGGAGTGGGAAAGGAGAGATGATGGGGAGGGAGGGAGGTAGGGAAGAAGACAGGATGGAGGGGAAGAGGAAAGGGAAGTGGAAAGAGGTAGGTAACGGGAGAGGGGATAGGGAGGGGAGAGGATGTAAGAAAGGAGAGAGAGGGAAGGGAAATGGTGAGAGGGAGGGAATAGGGAAGAGAAGGGGAGGAAGTAGAGAAGTGGAAAGATAGGGCAGGGAGGCGGGGCGAGATGAGAAAGACAGCGGTGGTAGGGACGAGAGAGGAAGCAGGGAATGGGAAAGAGGGTGATGGGGTAGGGAGGAAAGAGGGAGTAAGGAAAGGGAGAGATAAGTAATGGGTGAGAGAGTAGGGATGGGAGGAAGGGGGGACAGGAACGGGGTGAAGGTAAGAAAAAAAAAAGGCTTAAGATTAATGCCCTTCCACTTCCTGATGGTCATTAAAACAGACAGTCAATTTTAAGGAATTCACAGTCTTCACCTAGAACACGAAAAGGAACAATTCGAATTTTCTTAATGGTCTACATTTCTGATGCTGGCTGAACAGAGGCATTGGAAAAACTAACTTTATCCACCTGTCTCACCGGCCGGAATAGAACTCTGGTTTTCTAGATGCGTGCTGGATGTGCCAACCACTACACCAACGATTACCCAGAGAGAGAGAGAGGGGGGGGGGATCTATGGAGGGGAAGGGGGAGGAAGGAAGGAGGATCGATGGGGAAGGAGAGAGTGGGATGGCAAGGGGAGAAGGAGACCCAGAGAAACAGGTAGGGGAAGAGTGAAAGGTGACAGAAGAGAGGGAAGATAAGGAAGGAAAAAGAGAGAAACAAAAGAGAAGAACGATATGAGGTGTAAAAGATATATTATAGAGGGAGACGGTGACTGAAGGTGTGGCAAGAAAGCAAGGAGAAAGAGGAACGGCAGTGAAAAAAAAAAAAAAAAAAAGCAAGGGTTTTCTGAATATCGGACCAAATTTCATCACGTCAGCCCGATATCGTGTAGGCAGGGAATATCCGTAAACTTTCAACTTTTCTCTTGTGCTGGACGAAGCTGCGGTAAACGGGGTCATCATACTGGAGGAGTTGACACCCTTACTGCCATGACGTCAAATCCACCTTGGTCTTACTATTACTTCATCATTTTATTCATCTTAGGGAATTTTTAGTCGAGGGATTAATTAGTGTAGCCTTCATTAATCGCCTTACAAATATAGGTTTCTCCTTAAGCAAATAATAATAATAATAATTTCAGTCGTAGAGAGACTGAAACAAAATTTTTAAATTCTCTCCTCGGGCTGAAGAGTTTGATAAGACCATTTCTCTAATTTCTCAACAACGAGGGGTCTCTCCTCAATGAAATGTAATTGTTGGGTGGCAACCAGAATTACATAAAAGATGTCATCATACTCCATGGACTAATAACTCCAGGAGACCCTTTGTTCCACCGTTGCAGTCAATAATTCCATTACACCATCCGAAAACAGTGTAAGCCCCTCATGAAATCTTGCTCGAGTAATATGCTGTCGAATGGACTGGAGTTTCGTTTCTCTTGTTCGGCACATGCTTCAAAAGTGGCCCGTCCTCTGCTTGAGTACAACTGCCGGTTAATGGCAAGACAAAATCTTTTAAAATGGATGTAGCCGAGCTGGAGGGGTTAGTAGACTGATTCTGACATTTTTACTGAGTCGACCTTTCACCTCTCAGATGCTGCTGTCGTACCGAGATTGTTTCTTACCCCTTAACTACGAGCAGTTTCACCCTTACATAATCCTAGAGTCGTAGTCAGAATTCCTACATTTCCCTTAAGCTGATGGAAATCGTCTGGCTGAGGACGGAATATATCAAAGTACTCGTAGGACTACTGCAGTAGCTAATAACTTCAGAGGAAACTATGAAATCTATGCCTGCCGATGCTCATGGTGACAGACAGACAAACAGACCCAGACATAACCATAGCCGCCATGTTACCTGGTGTGGAAGAAGGGTTTCTCTCAGCTGAATATAATCGTTCAGAGTTAGCTTGAATATAAAACCTAAATGCATCTCTACCAGCAAAAGGGTTATTAACTGTCTGTGGCTCCTGTGACTCACTCGGCAGATTGAAATTGCCTGCCTGAAGCTATAACAAAATAATAGAGCTGCTCCAGTCATGAGAAGGCTAATTGTAACAACATGAACACTCAGCTGAATAAAATCACCTGACAATAGATAGCATATGCCGGTAATACTAGATCTGTTTCGACCATGAGGGGAGTTTGCGGCTTCAGAAGAGACCTCTGAAAAAAACCCATGCGACAACCGATGCCCACGATGACAGACGAAGAGAGGGACGTTGATAGTTACCAAAGCCTTCATGTCGCCTGTGTGTTGGTGGTGGTGGTGGCTGATGGGGGATGGAGCCGTACTGTGGCGAGGTAGGCTCCAGCTCCCCTCTATATACCCGCTCTCATGACCTCGGCCCGGGGGATACCAACCTTGAGGAACACCACCACTACGGCCCTCCATCTCCTATCGACCCTTCCCGCCCCCCTTCCCTTCCCCTCCTCCCCTTCACCTCTCCTCCTTCTCTTCCTCCTCTTCTTTTCCCCTACCTTCCTCCTTCTCTTCCTTGTGTGTCCTGCCCCTGCCATCCTTCACCTTGACCCAGTACTTGTTCTGTACTTGTTATTGCTTGTTAAATACTACAAATCACCATAATCATTTCCACGCCCCTTTGCCTTCTCCGTCCTTCTTGATTATCAATGAACGACAAGAAAACCCGGCATGGCAAATAAAACGCTTACTCTAATCGCCTTCTCCGACGTAATTTATCTAGAGTTAATTATCTAGAGCTAAAGACAGGGCACTTTCTTTCTGTGTCTCTGGCCGTCCACTAATGAGGTTGAAAGTGTTCGAAATAGACTTTTTTCTGACCTGGTGTTTTTTTTCTCTCGTCAAACCTCATCTCCCACTGACAGATGGAGTGTTAAGGGCCAGAAAAAGAGTGATGCAAAAAACGTGTAAGGAAAGGGAATGCAAAAAGGTATAAGGAAGAGGAATGCAAAAAAAGTGTAAGGAAAAGGACTACAAAACACTAATAGAACCAACCATCAACTGAGTACCTAGTGAAAAAGGCCATATATCAGTTCGGTCAACACTTAAACCTTTTCCCTCATCAATCAAGCCTTGCCGAAGCACTACTATTATTCACCAAATGCCTATTCTCTCTCTCTCTCTCTCTCTCTCTCACCTTCTTAGTCTTTCCTGTCTCTTTCTGCCACAGCTATGGTCTTCCCTCCTGTAAACATCAGCAAAAATAATTCTATCTTTCCTTGTTTATTTTCTCGTAAGTAAATTATCTCTTTGCTTTAAATTCGTTATGGTCTCATTTTCTTTTATTTAATTTCTCTTTTCCCTTTGGTACATATGTGTTTACTTTCTATTTATTTTTTTCATTTCCTCCTTCCCAC
>JAGKTI010032434.1:0-11899 GCA_018397915.1 Birgus latro
CCCTATTTCGGGTAACTCTACACTGAGTGACGAGCCAAATGATTACTTGTAAACCAGGAAATCATTTAATACGCTGGGTGGTAACCTTATAACCAACCAACACGTGATCCCTACGTGTCAGCAAGTGGGTCGGTGGAGGGTTAGTGCCCTTCCCCGAAAAACAACTACCTAATATTACAAACAAGAAGCCTCTGACCAGGACGGACCAACAGGTGACGACAAAGGACCAAACAAAGGATATGGTACGGTGTGCAACATGGAATGTAAGGGGTACGAATGATGAGTTGAAAGAAAGAGAGATTGTCTAGGTGATTAAAGGTGAAAAAGTGGACATTTGTGGATTAACTGAGACTAAATGTTGAGGTGAGAGTGTGAGAAGTGGGGGTATGGATGCGGTATATGCGCGGGAGTAGGTGAGAATGAGAAGGCAAATAAAGGTGTAGGTACTATTTATTGTATGCAAGAGATGGAAGGAGAGTATAAGCGAGTATGTATCAGTTTGGTCAAGGATTGTGTGGGTAAGATTGAGAGTGGGAGGGCAGACATGGGCGATTGTGTGTGTGTGTATGCACCAACATAAGATCATGCACGCAGAGTGAAAGAAGACTTCTGGGCAAATGAGGAAGTGTGCATGGAAAAGTGTGAGAGGAATGAGAGAGTGTTTTTTATTGGAGATATGAAAGGAAAAGTAGGGAATGTGAAGGTGGATGGAGTAATTGGTGAGTGGGGTGTGCCAGCAGAAGTGGATGAGAATGGCAGTGCTTTAGTGTACATTTGTGCAGGGAGGTAGTTGGTGATAGCCGATACCCTCTTTAGGCACAAAATGATCCACAGGTATATGGAGCGAGTGATGAGAAGGGTGGGTGGCGAACTGAATGAACGGAAGGCAGTGATTGATTATGTGTATGTGGATGACAGAATGAGAAGGTATGTAATGGCTGCAAGAGCATACAGAGCATGGGGAAGTGGACTTTCTGACAATCACTTGGTGGTGGTGAAAGTCGAGGTTCAGATGCAATGGAGGCATAGAATGAGGGAAGGGCGAGAGGAAGTAGTTCAGACAAGGAGGGCAGAAAGGTTGCAAGAGTATGGAAATAAGGTAGAATATAAGAGAGAAGTAGAGAAGCAATTGGGTAAATATGATTTGCAAGAGATGGAGGAGGTGGAAGGTGTGTGCGAGTTTTTCATGGAAGAAATTTATGCATGTGAGGTGATGTGTGGGGTGAAGAGAAGACGAAATGGGGTGCAGGGAACAGCATGGTGGAATGAAGAGGTGAGGCAAGCTGTGGCGGAAAAGAAGATAGCATACAGCGAGTGGATGGGAAGCAAAGGCGTGGAGGAAGCTGAGAGATGAAGAAGAGAGTTATATGTAGAGAGAGAGGTGAAAAGATTAGTAAAAGAGAGTAAGAAGAGAGTGGATTTGAAATTTGAAAGGAATTTGAACGCAAAGTGGAAGAAATGTAAGAAAATGTTTTGGAGGGATGTAAAGAGAATTAGGCAGAGTGATAAAGTTGAAATATAAAAATGATAGGTTGATAGTAGAGAAGGGAGAAAAAGAGAGCAGATGGAGAGAACACTTAAAGGAACTGTTACACTTAGAGAATGACAGCAATGAGAGTATAAGTGGCTGAGAAATGGCTGGGAGAAGGAGGGTGGTGGGCAAGGAGGAAGAGATCGGTAAGATGGAAGTGCTGGAAGCAGAGAAGAAAGTCAAAAATCGGGAAAACCCCAGTAATTGTTGAAGTGTGTGGTGAAATGATGAAGCATGAGGGAGAGATAGTAGTACAGTAAAATGGATATGGAAGATGTGCAGATTGGCCTGGGAGGAAGGTAGAGTCCCGGGTGATTGGATGTCAGGTATAATTATTCCCTTGCACAAAGGAAAAAGGGAAAAAGAGGTATGTGGTAATCATAGGGGCTTTTGTCTTCTTAGTGTAATAGGCAAATATATGGTAGATACCTATTGACAAAGTTAGGGAAATAACAAAGGAATTAGTTGGAATAGGGAAGGAAGGATTTAGGAGGGGAAGAGGCTGCGTAGATCAGAATTTCATCCTTGGGTCTTTAGTGGAAAAGTTTCTGGAGAAAGGAAAGAAGTTGTATGCTGCCTTCATGAATTTAACGAAAGCATATGACAGAGTGGATAGACAAGGAATGTGGAAAATACTAGGAATATATGGAGTAAGTGGGAAGTTGTTGAATGCCGTGAAGAGTATGTATGAAGGTGCTAAGGCTGCAGTGCGTGTGGATAGTGAACTGAGTTAATTTTTCTTTCTGAATGTTGGGTTGAAACAGGGATGTGTGATGTCTTCATGGTTGTCCAGTCTGCATATGGATGGGGTTATAACTATATACAAGGTAGAGCAGTGGATGTTGGAGCTACCCTCTTGCAAGAGGGCAGCGTTTGGAAACTTCCTGTATTGTTGTTTGCAGATGATACTGTATTGTTACGTGAAGACGAAAGGGAACTGCAAGGTTTGGTGAATGAGTTTGGGAGAGTGTGTAAGAAACGGAATGTAAAGGTGAATGTAGGGAAGGTAACGTTATGGTCTTCGAGAGAAGTGAAGTCACTGAATGTGCGGTGAGTTTGGATGGTGACGAAATGGAATAGTTGAGTACATGTAAGTACTTCGGTAGTGTGATGAGTAAGGATGGAAGTTAGGGGGATGAAGTGCTTGAAAATTTACAAGGATGAAGGGTGACCGGTTCTTTGAAAGCAGTGATTAGAAATAGGGAGGTGAGCATGGAAGTAAGAAAGGCGCTGCATGATGGTATTGTGATACCAACTCTAACGTATGGAAGTGAAGCTTAGACCTTGTTGGAAGGACACATGTCAAGAGAAAGAGCAGTGAAAATAAGTTATAAGAGAGAAGCATGTGGAGTTACATGGAGAGACAGACTGACAAATGAGGAAGTGAAGGAGCATTGTGGTGTAAAGTGTTAGAAGAAATACACTGAGGTGGTTTGGCCATGTGGAGAGAATGGAGAGCAAGAGACTGGCGAGAAGCGTGTACTGGAGGGGGGGAGAAGGAGGGGGAAGCCTAGGATGAGATGGAGGGATGAAATGGAGAGGTATATTAGAGAAAGGGGTGAGCTGGGGTGAGCGCAGTAAAATGGCGGGGGACAGAGCGACATGGAGGCGATTTGTTTGTGGGCACCCGTTACGAGATTAAAGCGTCTGGCAATATATACATACACACACACACACACACACATATATATATAGATAGATAGATATAGATATAGATGTGTGTGTGTGTGTGTGTGTGTGTGTGTTTTATTATGTAGACTAAGTACATACGAATTAGCAGGAGAGACAGACAGACAGACAGAGACTCACGCACACGTGTGTCGGTGTGAAGGGGTGTGTAAGTGAGCAGTCATGTGAATAAGTGAGAGCCGTTGCCAGCGTGTATAAGTGAATGAGCAAGTATGTGAGTGAGTGAGTGAGTGTTTGAGTGATGGGTTATAGGTGAGAGAATAAGTGAATGACGGTAATTACCAGTTTGTGTGACCAAGTGAGTAAGTGTGATTGCCAGCGTCTGAGTGAGGCCGTTTTGTGACTGTGCTGGCGTGAGTGATTTTGTATGTGAGTGAAGTGTGAGTGTGTGAGAGTGATTAAGCGAATGTGTGATTGTCTGAGTGAGTGAGTACATGAGTTTGAGTGTGAGTGTGTAAGTGAGTGTGCAAGTGAATGAGTGAGTGATGGTGGCAATGTGTGTGTGTGTGCGGTATCAGGAAGTATGTAACTGTTGGTGAGTTAACGAGAGAGCGACTAACTTACTGAGTGAGTGAGTGCAGAGGCCGGGGTGAGTGAGTGAATGAATGATTGAATGAGTGGGCCGGGTTGGGTGAATGAGTGAGTGAGTAGACCTCGCCGGGTGAGTGAGAGTGAGGGGGTGAGGCTGGTTAAGTGAGAGTGTGAGAGGATGAAGGAGCTGAGTTGCGTGAGTGAGTGAGTGAGTGAGAGGGTCAGGTTGGGTGAGTGAGAGTGAGGGAGTGAGGCTGGTTGAGTGGGAGTGTGAGAGGATGAAGGAGCTGAATTGCGTGAGTGAGTGAGTGAGAGGGTCAGGTTGGGTGAGTGACGGACAGAAGGATTGCGGGAGAAAATGTCAACAAACACACCATCGTCTGGATCGTCGGCACTTAGAGAGACAGACAGGCAGACAGACAGAGACAGACAGACAGGCAGGCAGACAGAGATGAGGTTTGTTAATTGGTTATTTTTTTGTTTACCAGCTTAACCCTTTCACTATGATGACGTCCAACCCTGCGTCGTTCTACGCAAGGTATATGAGAACAGCAGGTGCTTACTTCTTGATGTCGTACTGCTTGTAGAAAACTTTGAATCATCACCACGTCTATACAGGCCCAGTTGCATCTCCTTCTTCTCAAGGTGTATTACCCCTGCCCTGCCCCACCGCCCATCATCATCCCAGGGCTTACCTCTCCACTCACCCCGTTATTTCTCTCCCTCTCATCTGGCAAACTTATGTGAGGAAATTTTGATCTACACCTTCCACATGCCACCGCCGCCTCTCCTGGAAAGCCCATCCCCATAAAGTGTACTCATTCCTTTCCGCCCAACCACCCAACATCATGTTAGCCCATTCCACCGACCCCGACCACATTCTTGTACCCACCCCACACATTTATGGGTCCGCCAGTCACTTACATACACCTTACCGGGCACCATACATACATCTTCACAATATATAATTCCTCCAGCATATACAAGCACACTCTGTCAAACCAGCCCATCTCTCCAAATCTTTCCCACACACACACACTAAACATTCTTTCTCCTACGTGGCGAATATCAATAAACTGACTGCCTTGCCTTCCAGCCCACCTGCATCGGTCATGTTCGTGGGGTACTGGATATACTTACCCTGTCCTGCCCCAGTACCCACCACCATCCCAGTGCATCACAAGCACTTGTCTTCATCCTGTCCTCCAAGTTTTAAAAATCTGATTGAACATATCCCAACCACTGTGATGATGGGGCCTATTTTGAAACTCAGCTTCATAGGCATCAACTGGAACAATATGTATAAACTTTGTCATTTTTGACCATCCTGCCCCCTCTCGCCAACCACCCCACTTACTTCTGTTCCGATGCAGTGAATATCATGAAATTGACTGCCTCGGCTAGTTTAGATGACTCCCAACAGAACCACAATGCCGGTTTCACAGGGCCTGGTTCTCCCATAGTGACCCTCCATCCACAACCATTCCTGCCCATCCTACTCACGCCTCCTCAACCAACTTTCCTTCCTGTAGAACCTAATTTGTTATCGAAGACACTGTACTGATGCGGCTGATTTTTGGCAGACACCTTTATGGGCGTGGAGCGATGGTTAATGGCCTAAGTACATCAGATGAACCTAAAACTACCAACTACGTTTTATTGATTAAATCCCGCAAACCATTACTCTGATATAACTGATTTATGTCGAACTGATGAATGTGAAAATAGCCTTGGGACCAAAATGAATGAAAGAGTCCTGAACTGATCTACCTAGATCTGAGCATGGCTGAATCGAACTTGAACGACTGAGGTGGGATGAAGCCGAGCATAACAGCCCTGACTAGAATTGAACAAAGATCTCAGACTCAAAGGAGTACAAAGGAAAGCAAACAGCAACAGGCCTTATGGTCCTTTCTAAGCTGCTTGTTACAGAGTAGACTATGACTACGAGATCTAATTCTACATGCTGAAGGATAAGGAGAGTAAAGCAAGAAGTCTCCCCCCGCCTCCAAAACCTTCAGTTAAGACTGGCAGGAAAAAGTGAGAAAACCCACCATGCAACATGGAAAAATTGACATGGAAATTTCATAGGAAAGACTGAAAGGAAAAGTTACATTCTATAATACTTTATCTATAGGCTACCAGTTTGAATAATCTGAAAGACAATGTAGTAAAGTAAAAGGGATAATCAAATATGAAATAACTAAGGCATGACATGTATGGGTACGATGAGTTCACGGGGCGTCTGTAGACACAGTGCGGAAATTGCACAGTGCACAGCGTGGATGTTCAGAGGTGGTGCGGCAGCCTTGCCCGGCGCTTTTAAGGTAGGCAGCAGTCAATCAGGCCCCAGCTTCGTTCGCTCCACTGGGACAAGGAACTTTCCCATGCGGGACAAGTACACAAGTCACCTCCTGAAGCAGTGACCCCTGGTACATAAAAAAAATCTCGGTGGTGGACACTTCACTAACAGGGACCCTCAGTGTTCCACAGCCCATCACAGGTTGAAAGTAAGAGTAGTGACCGTTAACTCAGGGCCGTCTGTTTATATCCTATGTGTGCTTATACTATATTTGCATTTAATAAATTGAATCGGGCTCTGAGAAGAAAAAAAGTTCATATATACACGTGTTTTATTCTGGAGTAAACATATTAAGCTGGGGGTTAGATGACAGATACTTATTCAAGCCACCATTAAAGGTTAGTACTGTTTCACAATTTACTACAGTGGAGGGCAATTTGTTCCATATATTTACAACTCTCTTAAAGAAGACTTGTTTAGCTTCATGCGACTGGAATCTTTTGACAATTATTTTGTGCCCATTGCCTCTAGTAAAATTCGAGTGAACAACTGTGAAATATTTATCAACAGCCTTGTTATTATGCCCTTTGAATATTCTGAATACTGTACTTGAATTAAATCTCCTCGTAATCTGCGTTTAGTTAGGGTGAAGAGATTCATCAGGGTTTCTAAACACTCATGGATGGTTTGTTTCTCAAGCTAGGTATAATTTTGGTTACCCGTCGTTGTACTCCTTCAAGTTTCTCTGTATCTTATTTGTAATAAGGTGACCAGAACTGGACACAATACTCTAATTGTGTGCGAACTAGAAAATTATATAAGGTGAGAATGATATTATTGGATTTATACTCGAACGCTCTACCAATGAATCCGATTAATTTGTTGGCTTTCTTAACAGCCTCCATACGCTGTTTGCTTGGTTTACGATAATTTGTTATAATAATTCCTGAGTCTCTTTCATGACTGACATTATCTAGTTGAGCGTTATTCAAGTTGTCACTGGCTTTTCCATTTCCATTTCCAATGTTTAGCACTTTGCATTTACCAATATTAAAGTCCATTTGCCAGGTTTGTGCCCAATTACACAGTCGATCGAGGTCTGTATTGCCTGCCTCTTTAAAGATGTGTCTACTCTGTTACCAATTTTATTATCATCAGCAAATTTGGTTATTTTATAAATTAAACCCTCACCTATATCATGTATATTAAAAACAGAATAGGACCCAGTACTGAGCCCTGTGTCACACCACTAGTAACATCTTTCCAGTCTGATTCTTTGCCATTTATTACGACCCTCTGTTTACGTTCTGTAAGCCAATTATCGATCCACCCGAGCACATTCCCTCTGAACCCATGAGCATTCAATTTCTGAAGTAATCTTTTATGGGGAACTTTATCAAATGCTTTTTGAAAATCGAGATATACAATGCCAACAGATCTGGTCTCATCATATATATTGAACATATCATAGAAGAAATTCAAGAGATTCGTGAGGCAAGAACGATTATTTCGAACACCATGTTGTGAATCTTTGATGAGATTACTGACTTATAAGTGCTTAACAAATTTATCTCTGAGAATAGTTTCCAACAACTTGCACACCACTGGATAAACTTATTGGTCGATAATTTCCTGGTTGCGATTTGTTGCTTTTTTTTTTTTTTTTGAATATCGGGGTTACATTTGCTAGTTTCCATTGACGAGGCACCTTACTGTTAGGCTGTGTGTCATTCGCACTGCTAAATAAAAAGCTAAATAAAAAGGAGATGGGGGGGATTACCCTAAAAGCCCTCCCCCTCTCCCCCTCCTCTCGTCCCTTGGATATACCTCTGGAAGGAAGAGGGAGGAAGGGTAAGGAGTAGGCCAAATGGAATGTGGCAGGAGGTGATAGAAGCAGAGGGGAAGGATGAGGATAGGAGAGAGTGGGAGGACGGAAAAGAGATGAAGGGGTTGGTTTGGGAGGGACATGGTTGAGTGTAGGGAGGAAAAACGGGGCCAGGAGGAACTAAGGCAGGGGTAGGAAGTCAGCGGAGGGGAGGGTAGGAGGGGTAAGAAAGAGGGAGGGTGGGGGTGGGTTTAGGCGAGAGGAGGGTAGGAAGGGTAAGAGAGAGAGAAGGAGAGGTAGGAGAAAGGGGAATGAAGGAGGGGTAGTAAAGATGAGAAGGGGTAAGAGAGAGGGGATGGGAAGAGGGTAGGAGAGAGGGGGAATGGGGAGAGGGAAGGAAGGGAGATCAGTAGGGACATGGAAAGGGGAGGTACAGTGGGAAAGAGGAGAATGGGAAGAGGGTAGAAAAGAAGGGAAGAGGAGATGTAGGAAAGACTGGGGAGTGTAGCGGCGAGGAAAAAGGGAATGGTAGGGGTTACGAAAGAAGGGGGATGTGGAGGAGTTAGGAAGAAGAAGGGAGTGGAGGGGAGGGGGTAAGCAGGGGGATTGAGAGGGGATAGGAGAGAGAGGAGTAGTCAAGAGTGGGTAGGGGTGGTGGGAGGAGAGAGAAGAGAGAGGGAGGGGAGAGGAGAGAGAGTGGGAGGGGAAAGGGGACAGGGCGTGGAGCAGGAAATAGATATACAACAGAGAGGAACTTTGACTGGAAGTTGGGGAAAAATGGTGTGGGAGAATGGAAAGGGTAGCGGGGGAGTAAAGGGGGGGGAGGATTATAACTTCACACGCCGTCACCTTGTTCATGTCATATTCTCTCTCTCTCTCTCTCTCTCTCTCTCTCTCTCTCTCAAGATAAATAAAATTGTCTGACATAAGATAAAACAAAACCAGAGAGGCAACATTTGCAAGCAAACAAATGCTTGATTTTTCGATGCGTATTTTACAAATACGTAATTATATTATTCCTTTCCAGGGACAGGATCCCTCTGCCACCTGACGCATTCTGGGCGGCGGATAGGGGAACGCCTTCTATTTTATAGATATGCCATGTACCGTCTTAGATGGTGCGTACCATGGGACCCCCTACAGATATATTAGGCTACACCGAATATACTGAATTAGGTGGCACAAAAAGAACATCTCACCGGACACTTTGTGGCAGGGAGGTGAGATTATTTGCCACAGTCCCTCCAACCAAACATGAATTCCACTGGTACTGATATCACGGCCATTAGCCTACTGCTGGATCATCGTATACTAAAGGTCCATCCGCACTGCCTCCTGTGATTACGGGCAGTGTGCCACCGAAGGTTAATCGGCACTGTCCCGGCAAATCAGAAACCGGGACATTAAACAAACTGAAATCCATGAAATCTACACAAACAATTTAAGAAGCCTAACATTACGAACTTGATACTTTAAAGACTGAATTAGAAAACATTGGTTGAGATATTATTGGTGTGGGCGAGATCCACAGAAAATTTAAATAAAGTTTCAGTGATCTCCGAGACAACAATCATGTATTTTACTGTAGAGGAAAGCAGAATGAAAGAGTCAGTGGTGTAGGATTTCTAATTAACCGAAATCTTGCGGAGAACACTGGTAACTCAGCAGTGTGTGTGAAGACTCGCATAGATTGTAATTAGCCTATGCAAAAGTTACACCATGAAAGTAATACAAGCACATGAGCCCCCTCATCAAAGTGCAGATGAAGAAATAAAAACATTCTATGACGACATCTACCAGACTATGGAAGAAGAAAAGAAAAAAAAACAGATATACAGTACTCATGGGAGACTTCAATGCAAAAGTTGGCAAAATCGAATAATGGAGAAGCATTTATAGAACAATTCAAAGTAGGAGTGAGAAATGACAGAGGGGAAATGGATGTAATTTCCTGAAATGTATAACATAACAACAAATTAACACATTCTTTCTCAAAAAAAAACAGGAAGAAGATGGACCTGGGTATGTCCAGATGGAGAAACAAGGAATGCAAACGACTTCATTATAGCAGATAAGAATAACATTATTATAAATGCCACAGTTATCAACAAAGTAAGTTTAGGAAGTGACCATACAACGGTGGAGTCCAAAGTCAGATTCAGTTTCAGAAGTGATATAAAGAAGTTGGTTGAAAATAAAATGGTACGCGCAATAAAAGTAAGCGAAAACAAAGCAGCCTTTCAGCTACAAATAAAGAACAGTTTTCGGGCTCTTGGTTATGCTGAGTGAGGTGAATGGTAGCCTAACATAAGCGTTAAGAGAAGCAGCGGAGGTAGTAGGAAAAGCCAAAACAACCAAAGTCAACAAGTACTGAAAAATGACCCACGAGCTCATGAAAAAAGAAATGAGATGAAAATCAAAACAAAGAAAGATGAAACAGAAGGAGCAGAATTACACAAGCTTATCAACAAGAGACAAAGAAGAATAGAAAACGAATGGGAAGCGTGGATCAGCTCAAAGAACCCATCAAAAAGGAAAAAAACTGAAATAGTTCCGAAGGAAAATGGCAGCAGGAAAGCAACAAATTATATCACATTAAACAGAAATGGTGAAGTCATTAAGCGCTGAGATAAGATGGTAAAGATAGTTGAAGAATTATACAAAGAACTGTAGGCATCAAAGACGATAGTACCGAGAGCAAACTATTCAGGTGGCACAAGTAAAGTACCTGAGGTAACACCAGACTAAGTAAACTTTTCTCTTAAAAGTACGAAAAGAGGGAAGGCCCCAGGAGAAGAAGGAAGAGTGGCAGATTTACTGTCGGATGCAAGAGCAGAAGTTCAGAACCGGCTCGCCCACTTATTTATCCAGTGTATAAAAAAGAAAATTCCCAAAATATGGCGTAATGCAATAGATATTTTGCTTTACAAGACATGCGACTCAAAAGATCTTAGTAACTGTCGACCTATTAGCTTATTATCAGTTATTTACAGACTGAAGTCCTTGGGAATAGAATAACAACAAATTTGAAAGATAACCAACCTCGTGAGCAGGCAGGATTCAGAAGCGGGTATTCAACTTCTGATCATCTACACAAAATGAATCACCTAACTGGAAAAAACACGGAATATAATAAACCACTGTTCTCAGGCGTTGTCAGTTATGACATGGTTTTCGATTCAGTGGAGCACATAGCAATTATAAATTCATTGCAGGAACAAGGAGTAAACGAGAACATTGTAAAACTGCTCGGAAACACATACAAAGTGGCAACTGCTACAGGTAAGTTATACGTATTGACTCAGAGAAAATGAAGACTGAGAGAGGCGTGCGTGAGGGTGATACAATTTCACCCAAATTATTTTCGGTATTCCTTGAAAGTATTTTCAGAAAGCTAGAGTGGAAGTACAAACGCGTATAGACAGACATAAAAAACTTAAACCATTTATTATCTGCTGATGACATTGTCCTAATCTCAGAAATAACAGAGAAAAACTGCAAGAAGTTTTAAATGACCTAAACCGAGTAAGTCTCAGAGTTCGGCCAAAGATGAATCAAAGTAAAACCAAATAAATGTTTCATCCAAATACACCAAGAAGCATCATCAAAATTACAGAAATTCTTGAAGCACTTGAGGAGCACTGTTACTTGGGTCAAATACTAAACTAATGAAAGGCCATGAAGACGAAAATAATAAAGAGACGCATTACAGCTGAATGGAAAGCTTTCGGTAAACATAGAGACATCATGAAAAGCATCCTGTCAGTATGTAAGAAACTACAAGTATATAACGAATGTATAATCTTAACTACGACGTACGGTCGTGAGACCTGGAAATTGACACAATCAATGGAAAACCAACTAATCCGTTCTGAAAAGAGCAATTGAAAGTCAACGTTGGAAATGTATTTGAGAGCCTGAAAGAGATCAACTTGGGTGGGGGAGCAGACTGAAGCCAAAGACATTATAGAAGCATAAAAGAACAGAAATGGAGGTGAGCAAATCATGTAGCAAGAATAAG
>JAGKTI010032435.1:1765-11899 GCA_018397915.1 Birgus latro
GCAACAGGCGCATCCCCCCCAGTAGAAACGGTTGGTTGGTTGGTTGGTGAGATTTTCCTCCCGTAGGAGGACGGGGCTCAGGGTGGAGAGCCTGTCAGAGGATGGCAGTAAACAGGGGGGCGTCCTCTGCATGGCAGCAGAGGACGCTCCCCTGTTTACTGCCATCCTCTGACAGGCTCTCCACCCTGAGCCCCGTCCTCCTACGGGAGGAAAATCTCACCAACCAACCAACCAACCGTTTCTACTGGGGGGGATGCGCCTGTTGCTTTACGGAGCAGCCATGTCCGCCACCATGAGGTTGAGGGTCACCACTATACCCTCCCTCTTCCAGGACCGGTCCGCCACCATGAGGTTGAGGGTCACCAGTATACCCTCCCTCTTCCAGGACTGGGGCTAACCCTCTCACCACTGCGACGGGCCTTCCCCCCTGGGCCTCCACCAGCTGCTGGGGAGCTGGGCGAGCGGGGGCATCGTCGGGGCGGCACCACTGCAGCTCGTCGGCGCCCGACCATTGGCGCCGCAACCACTCTGCTCTCTCGCCCCGGCCCCCCCTCCCCCACGCCATCGTCCTCTGCTGCCATGCAGAGGACGCCCCCCTGTTTACTGCCATCCTCTGACGGGCTCTCCACCCTGAGCCCGGTCCTCCTACAGGAGGAAAATCTCACCAACCAACCAACCTGTGTCCCCCATCTCAAAAAAAAAAAAAAAAAAGCAGGATGGGCAGCCCACCATCTTTCCACTCCCTCTTCTTTCTTACTTTCCCAATTCTTTTTCTACTCACCAGTCTTTTTCTTTCACCCATCTTCCTCTTAAAAAAAAAAACATCTCATCAGTCTCTCGCCAGCAGCTGCAGGAGCAACATCTCCTCCACACTCTAGTGAATAGTGGAGTTAACTCCCCCTAGACTTCAGTGTTGCTTCTATTTCACCGTGGCATCAACAACGCTTATTGGCTGGCACAGGATCTGCCTCCTGATTGGATGGCGCCGGATACTCTTCCCCATTGGAGAGCATCTGATCTTGCACAGACTTCGTCCAGCAGCCTTCCCTCCTTGGCCTCCACCTGCTGCTGGGGAGCTGGGCGAGTATTTTCGGCCCTTTCCATCCAGGGCCTGGGAGCTGAGGGCATCGTCGGGGCAACTCCATCTACAGTTCGTCGCCGGCGCCTGTCCATCGGGGCCGCGACTCCACGGCGCCACTCCATCGGCGCCGCGACTGCTCGGCGCCATTCCATCGTGCCGCGGTTTCCACTCTGTTCCCGCCCCGGCCTGCCCTCTTTGACCATCAGCCAGCCTCGCTCGCCACCTCCCTGCCCTCTGCCTTGCTGCCTGCTTCTCCCGACATCCACTCAGTTTATACAAGCCAATCTCCACTTCGGAGATACTCTGACCGGGCTAAAAAATGGCCCGGTCCTCTCTATAGGGGAGGAAATTATAGAGAAAAAGAAAGTCCAGCAGCGGAGGCGGTCGGGACGGACTAGCAGTCCATCTCCCACTGAGACAACACCTCCACCGCGCTCTCGGTGGGACCAGCTCCCTGCAGCACTGTTTCCACTAGGGGGGATGGGCCTGTTGCTTTACGGAGCAGCCCTGTCCGCCACCATGAGGTTGAGGGTCACCACTTTACCCTCCCTCTTCCAGGACCGGGGCTAACCCTCCCACCACTGCGACGGGCCTTCCCCCCTGGGCCTCCACCTGCTGCTGGGGAGCTGGGCGAGCGGGGGCATCGTCGGGGCGGCACCACTGCAGCTCGTCGGCGCCCGACCATTGGCGCCATGACCACTCTGCTCTCTCGCCCCGCCCTGACCCCCCCCCCCAAACCCAGCGTCCTCTGCTGCCATGCAGAGTACGCCCCCCTGTTTACTGCCATCCTCTGACGGGCTCTCCACCCTGAGCCCGGTCCTCCTACAGGAGGAAAATCTCACCAACCAACCCAACCAACCGGTGGTGGTAACTTCTCCTCTCCTCTCTCACCATGGCCTCGTCTGCTTCTGCCTACGACCCGTTGAGGGGGGCAAACCACAGCAGTACTGGGCCTGCTGGAGCAGAGTTAATCCAAGGCACTGTGAAGTGGTTCAGCGTAGGGACGGCGTACGGGTTCATTCGGCGCCAGGACACTGGTGCTGATGTATTCGTACATCGCTCTGGCATCGCTGCTCCCTCCTCACAGTGCCCCTTGCTTTCGTTAGCCGAAGGCGAGACGGTCGTGTTTCACGTCGTCCAGACGACGAAGGGTCCCGAGGCTAGGGGCATCACCGGGCCGGGAGGTGCTGCTTTGAAGGGCGTTGCTCCTTCACGGCGGTACTCCTCGGCTTGTGGTGGCCGGCCGAAGGATCCCCGACCTTATGGAGGAGTGGACACGATTGTCGCCATGTGCATCGCGACGGCGAAGGCTTTCTGTGGTGATGACAAGGAGGCGCTGCTTGTTCTTCTCCCCCCAGATTTTTTAGAAGAACGGGCTGCCGCGCCTTGTCATCCCTCAGACCTTCGCTCGTGATGCGCGGCCTGCCCTTCGTCAGGAGCATCCCTTCACCATGCTGCTGCCTTCTAAACCTCGCACTACACCGCGACGAAGGTTGCAGCTCGATGCTCCTCTGAACAGAGCAAGTACCTCCACCACCACTACTTCTGCTCCTCCCCTGGACGCCGCGCCATTGCCTACCGCGCCAATGGACGCCACACCCACCACTGACCAACGCCCGCCGTCAGCAGCTTCAAGGAGGACCGCCTCTCCCGAGCCTTCCATCCTTCGGGACAAGGATGACGTCCCCCCTCCTTCACCACCACCAGCTGCTGACGTTCGGGCGGAGACTTCCACTCCTAACGGTGCACCTGCGGAAGACCTACAGGTCACTGTGGAGGCTCCTGCATCTCCGTCGCCTCCTCCTGCACCCAGGAAAAAGAAGAGGAAGGGGAAGAAAGCAAGGCTACTTCAAGCCGAGGAGATGGAGACTGACTTTTCTTGTCTCCCACCCTCTCCTCCTCCCCCTTCCACTTCCTCTCCCGTTCACCAGGACTTCCAGCCTCAGGACTCCAGCCTCCAGCCTTCTCAGGACTCCAGCCTCGACCTTGACTCGCTCATTGATCCTCATGCCATCGCCCAGAATATTATTGATAAACTAAAGGCCAGTAATCTTTTCACATATCCTCATCAATATTAGCAAAATTATTAAGCATAGCTTTTTAGCTTCCTTTGTTTTCTTTTTGAATTTGACTCTTACGGGCTCTCCACCCTGAGCCCGTGCCACACGGGTGTGGCGAATCTAATCATCATCATCATCGATCTTGCACACTCCATCAAGCCACCGACTCTCCTAAGATTCAATCTGATTTCGTCAGGTGGGAACTCTCATTAATAACAACAACAACAACGAGTTTCCTCAGCAAATACATTCTGTTCTCAAGAGAAACTTTTTGACTTCAGATAGACTGACTTTGGTCCTGATAGGCCCGCCCAGTAGAAGCTCTGGTGTGGTACGACGCCGAACCCCGAGGCCATTGGCATGAGGGGGCCCCGTTCTGGGGTGGTTATAGGAAGCACCAGAGTGGGCATTTTACTCTAATAGGGTTAGGTATCTGGGGTACTCTCTTGGCCTTGCAAGTGGTCACCCCCTTTAGAGGGGGGGGGGAGTTAGGCTACTAGCCCCAAGATCATAGGTAGGTTGGACCATTTAGGAGGCCTTTTAGTGGCCTATTAGGATTTCTCTTTATTTTCCAACTATGAAAAATGGGCAGAGTTAAAATCAAACACAGATCTCCCGAGGAGAATCAAATAAAACTTAAATTCCTTGAAATTGTTGCCCCTTACAACATTAAAATAACTAGTCTCCATGCCTCAAAAGACCACATCATCGCTACTACCGCCACAGAAGAGGATACCAATAAACTTCTTTCATACCTACTGAAAAATCCTCTACAGGACAATGGCTTCACATCATTCCTCCCTCCTGAAATTAAAGCTAAAAGGTGCATCATCTGCACCAAGGTAGATGACATCATCTACTCACATTCAGAAGAGGAAATATAAGACGAAATTATGAAAGAAAATTCTTGGGCCAAAATTACAAAAACAACAAAATTCGGAGAAAAGGAACACAATGAAAATTGAATTTGAGGACATGAAGATGGCAGAAAAGGCTACTGATGGACTGAAATTATTTCACTTGTGCATCAGCAAAAGTCAAATTCAACCTGAGAAATACGTCCAAATCAAAATGTGCATGAAGTGCTATGAAATGGACACACACTTCACCAATGATTGCCCCAAACCAAAAGAGTATAAAATCTGCTCTGAATGTTCTGCCACTGATCACTCTTGGAGAAACTGTAATTCGATCACCAAAAAATGTGTTAACTGTGAAGGAGACAACCGAACCATGGCTATGAAATGTCCCAGAAGGAAGGGCATAATCAAGAAAACAATTAATGCATCTTCCCCAGCTACAGTACATCCAGGCCTAAGCTTCGCTCAAGCAGTCAAACCAAACCCCAACATCCAAGCTACTGCAAGTCATATTGTTTCTCCTAGTGACAAATTTGCTGATTATATGGTACTTATCGTGAATGCCCACATGCACGAGCTAGCAATTCCAGGCAGCTTTAATAAAATTCTGGAGCAAAGCTGCAGACTAAATGGGCTACCAATTGTTAAACTACCTCCTAACCCTCCCTCTGATAAAATTATTCAAGCCATCCTGCCAACAACATCTAAAAACCTCCTTTCTCCCCCAGTCTGCTCAAATGAAAACCTAGGAGTTACTCCTTCTAGCACGCCTCCCAATCCCTTATCTGCAGAAGTTATCGATGGAGCAATGGCTCCTAACACAGTTCCCTTTAATTCTACCCACTATACACAGGATGAACCCATCCCACTCTGCAGTCACGTCAACCCTCAAACCTCAACAAACAACGAAACTGATGAGCAACTTAGCTCCTCCGATGAAGAAGATACATCCGATGACAAGGTAGAAGTTGCAGTCCTCCCCTCAATTTTGAAAACACACAGAGAATATAAGCAAAGAGAACTTGCTAAAACATTAAAGGAAAACAAAGCCTTACTTATACTTAACAAGAACATATTGAACGGAGATCGAGCACTCAACCAACTAGAAACTAGAAACCTTCCAAAACCTAATCAGGCCAACAAACACCGAAGAAGAAAGATTTCTCCTACAAATAGGAGAACAACAAACCAAAACTCCCCAACACTCTCAATCCAGACCTCAAAGATATAGACCATGAAAATAATTCAACATAATGTTCTCAACTGGCATGGTCGAAGATTAGGCCTGATCAATACATACCGTAATTTAGATCCAGACATTATCTTATTAAATAGTCACGGCATTACTCCACCAAATACTCTCCGCATCCCTGGTTTCACTACTCACAGTAGAACCTCTCTTAATCGCCCAATGGACGGCACAGCCATTGCACTAAAAAACAATATTCAATATAAAATTATAGACCATTTCATCTCAGATCTGCTTGCCGCAGAAATTCAAACCCACACTGGAAAAATCATTATAGCTACAGTATACCTCCCCACTAGCCGTCCGTACCTTCCAACCCCTGACTTCATTAACTTATTTAGAAGAAATATTCCCGTATATCTAATCGGCGATCTTAATGCCAAACACAGCCTCCTGGGTAATAGAAACTCAAACATAGTAGGAAGACAACTTGCAAGACTTATCACAGACACCACGTTAAGACACATAGGCCCAAACTTTCCTACATTCTACTCGCACAACTCCACCTCCACAACAGACATTGCACTTTGCAATCTCAAGGCATATCATAATACCCATTTCTCTCCCGGTCCACTCACCACCAGTGATCACACACCTATAATTGCCACTATCTCCGCTGCTCCGATAACAGTCCCCATTCCACCTAGACCTAACTTTGCCATGGCCAACTGGAACGGTTTTAAGCAAGATCTCATCCATTCATTTACTAATTTCTGCTCCCCTGTGGACGGCACACTTGAGGAAATTGATCAATCTCTTGAAAGATGGTACTCCAACATTAACACGGCAATCTACAACAACATCCCTATAACCACATTCAGAGCAATTAATTCCCCTAAACACAGCAGAGACACACAGATTCTCATCAACCAATATGGTGCACTAAGAACTCACTCCCAAACACATGGCTGGACACGAGCTCACTTTAGGTTATACAAACTCCTTCAATCCCAACTACATACATCCCTTCTTACAGAACACAACACCCACTGGTCAAATACCATTGCAAACACCGCCAATCTTTACAAAGATCCCTCCATTTTTTGGCGTTAAATCAAACTTCTCTCAGGAATTTCAACCCCCGACCCTCATTATGTACTAGATAGACCATCAGGGAAACAGACAACATTCATCCTCTGAAAAAGAAAGTACCCATAGACGCCACTGGGAGTCCATCTTCCAAGAGTTTGAAGGCGAACTCAACAATAATGAACATTACAATATAGTAAGAGAATTCCTCAATAATAACGCAGACAGATTAACTCCATATCACACAGCTAACCCCGACAGATTAGACTCTAACACAATATTTACAACTCCAATCTCGATAGAGGAAATTTCCTCTATCATTAAGAATTAAAAAAAGACTTGCCCGGGAGAAAGTGGATATAATAAAACCATCTTATCCAATCTCCCCAGCATAGCCATTGAGAATTTAAAAAATATATTTAATGCGACCGTCTCGGCAGGATATTTTCCCGATAAATTTAAAGAAGCCACCATAAAATTAATCCCGAAAAAGGACAGTAACCCACATCTCGTTCAAAATTACAGACCCATTTCTCTTTTGGAAGTCCCTGGGAAAATACTCGAAAGAATAATTAATAAAAGGCTTGGAATACATTTGGAAACTAATGATTTATACAATGCAAACCAATATGGATTCCGTTTATTAAGAGGCTCCACTCAAGCGATTGCAATAGCGTCTGAACAAATAGCAATGAGCAAATCTAACAGGGGGCAATGTCATATTATACTTAGGGATGTAACCAAAGCTTTTGACAAGGTATGGCACTTAGGCCTTAAATATAAACTATTGAATCTTAACCTCCCAATTATAACTGAAAAAATTCTTTGTGATTTTCTAGACGACAGGAAGGCTAAAATCAAAGTAAATAACTACACAGGTGCTAGCTTTGCCCTTGAAAGTGGGGTTCCTCAAGGGAGTGTACTATCACCAACTCTCTTTTCCATCTTTACCAGGGACTCCCCACAACCCATGTATGGCATCAACATCAGTTATGCGGATGATATTTCCAAAATTGTTAACGATACTGGACCATCTAGAACGATCATGAACTTGCGAACCAAAAATGAATTCGAAAAAATCAACGATTATGAATCTAACTGAAGAATCCAAACAAACATCGATAAATTCTCTGTCATACAACTAGCCAACACTAGAAAAGAACCTTTGATAATTAATGAAGAAATAATTGATTTCAATGAAGAGGGTAAGCTACTAGGCTTAAAACTTAACTCAAGAGGCTACCTCCCTAGTGTAAATGATAGGAAACAAAAAGCCACAGGAGCATTATCTCGCTTACTCCGGTTTAAAAACATGTCCGTAAAAATTAAAACCCCCCTTGTAAAAGCACTAGTCCTGCCTATTCTAGAATATCCGCCGATCCCACACACACATTCAATTACACCCAACTTAAGAATCTACAAATTTCTCAAAATAAAGCCCTCATATTTGCAACAAATCAACAGTACCCTTACACATTAAACACCGAGCAAATACATGAAATTACCAAAACCAAACCATTAAATATTAAATTACACAATCAGGCCAAAAAAAATTGGAGTAAAATCGAGCAAATATCCCCCGAGACATACAATTCATTCATAAATAAAATTAGTGAAGAGAACCGTTCTTTTCATAAATGGCTCTCTAGTAGTATAAAAACTATATTAAACAACATTGAGCCTCTACCAATCTACTAAAATTAAAATGACTAGTTTATACCTGCCTTCTAGCTAGCTAGATTCATTTCTAACACATAAGTAATTGTATGTGATGACATGCATGCACAAAGACACATATGCCATGCTTTAAAAAAAAAAAAAAAAAAGCAAAGTGGTCAGCCTACCATCTTTCCACTCCCTCTTCTTTCATATTTTCCCACTTCTTCTTCTACTCACCAGTATTCTTCTTTCACCCCCCCTTCCTCTTAAAAAAAAAAAAAAACCATCTCAACTCAGTCTCTCGCTCGCTCCTGCACCGCGCACACACCGACTGACTCACCGCCGTCATGCCACCCAAGACCTCTGGAAAGGCCGCTAAGAAGGCTGGCAAGGCCCAGAAGGCCATTGCCAAGGGAGACAAGAAGAAGAAGCGCAGGAGGAAGGAGAGCTACAGCATCTACATCTACAAAGTGCTGAAGCAGGTCCACCCTGACACCGGCGTTTCCTCCAAGGCTATGTCCATCATGAACTCCTTCGTCAATGACATCTTCGAGCGTATTGCTGCAGAGGCTTCACGCCTGGCACACTACAACAAGCGCTCAACCATCACCAGCCGGGAGATCCAGATGGCCGTCAGGCTGCTCCTCCCTGGTGAGCTGGCCAAGCATGCCGTGTCTGAAGGCACCAAGGCTGTCACCAAGTACACCTCCACAAAATAGAGAGGTTGCTCTTTGGCCATTTCAACATTTCCGGCTCCAATCGGAGCCACACGATTTTCAGTAAAAGGGGAAACACACAGACTTACAAATTTTCCTCTCAACAACTCTGCTTTATTGCCTCAGGGTCTTTTTTCCTTTTATTTTCCCCAAATTTCCCTTTCTTTTCTTTCTTTCTTCTTCTTTTCAGCAAAGGTGGTTTGACATCAGGACGAAGGCATAAATCAAAGTTTGAACTAGGGTTGGGGTTTAAAGCAACAGAGAGGGAGAGAGTCAAAATAAAGGGAGTAAATATGGGGTGACAGCCAGGAGGACCATCAACAACGTAGCAACAAACACACTCAACATACATAAATACATGCATAACACTGTATGATGTATAGAGATGGAAGTCTATAATGTATAAGTACATACAGTAGTACATGGGCACAAATACGTACATACAGTGTACAGAGAAACCCACTCATGTACGTACTAATTAAGTCATGCTCATACACACACAAGTGTGTGTGTGTACGTGTGTGTGCGTGTGTGTCTGTGTGTGTGTCTGTGTGTCTGTGTGTGTGTGTGGGTGTCTCTCTCTCTCTTTCTTTTCTCTCTCTCTCTCTCTCTCTCTCTCTCTCTCTCTCTCCATTCGTGCGCGCGCGCGTGAGCACGCTTCTGTGCAGAAAAGCAACAGATGATATAAGAAAACCTAAACTGAGGGTCTGTCGTCCTGACACCAGTCAAAACCGTCTTAACGGGTAAAAAGTGTGTGTGTGTGTGTGTGTGTGCGCGTGTGTGTCTGTGTGTCACTCTCTCTCTCTCTCTCTCCCTCCATTCGCGCGCGCGAGCGCGAGCACGCTTCTCTGCAGAAAAGCAACAGCTGATATAAGAAAACCTAAACTGAGGGTCTGACGTCCTCGCAACCGTTAAACCGTCTTGACGGTAGAAAGTAGCTGTTAATCCTCTTCGCGACGGTTAATGAGCACCAGTGAATATCCAGTGGGAATGCCTTCCTCGTTGTCCAAAGCTAAGTTTATGAAGGCATGAGTGAAGCGATAATTAAGGAAATGAAATAGGTAAATCACCAGAACAGAAATTCTGACGTGAACAAAGCAATAATAGAAATAAACAGTGGCAAGCACTCCACAAAAGAAAAAAAAAAGGAAATGAATGAAAGGAAGAATGAATGGATGTATTATGTACACGAATTCATTCGTATGTATGAGTGAATAGGTGAATCGATAACTAATAATTAAATGAAATAGGTAAATCACCAAAACAAAAATTGTGACGTGAACAAAGTAATAATACAGATAAAGAGATAAAGTAATTAAAAAAATGAATGAAAGGATGACTGAATATATGTATTATGCACACGAGTTCATACACACATAGACGTCATACGTCCGTACACACAGAAATACCTGCTCACAGACACGCTTACATACATTCATACATACATACATAAACATACGTACAAACATTCATATACATA
>JAGKTI010032437.1:0-11898 GCA_018397915.1 Birgus latro
TAGAATCAGCAGGAGGGCAAGAAATCTCCGGTATTGATTTTCGATTGGCTAGAGGAGAAAAACTAAGACCGTCACATTGGCTGTAAGATTCTCGATGAACAGTACCCAACGGCGCTGTGGGGATCGGTGTCAAAATGGTTCGTTGTTTCATAATGGTTAGTTCCCTGTCAGGGTGCGGTTCGTCCTGTGTCAGAATGGCCTGTTGTAATGGTGTGGTCGGTATCAGAACATGGTTCGTTCTGTCAGCATGGTTCGATCTGTCAAAATTGTCCGATCTGTGTCAAAATATGGCTGGTTCTGTCAGTATGGGTCGCCCCTTGTCAGAATGATTCGTTGCCAAGATTGTCTTGGGTCAAAATGATTCGTTTGTCAGAATAGTTCGTCCCTTGTCAAAATAGTTCGTCTCTTGTTAAAGTGGTTCGTTCATAGTCAGAATGGCTCGTTCCTCGTCAAGATTTTTCGCCCTGTGTCAAAATCGTTCGTTTTGTGCACGAATGGTTCGTTTTGTCATAATAGTTCGCTTGGTGCCAACATGGTTCATGTCAAAATGGCTCATTCTGTGTCGAAATGATTAGTTATTCATGTCAACGTGATTCATTCTTTTTCATAATGGTTGAAGTGAATGAGTGAAGTATTATAGTATACAATATAATAATGCAGGGTCACATGACATGGTTGCACGCTTTATTTAGCTGGACTTTCACCAGAATAGCTGTGCTCATCAACAGCTGCAGCGAGTGACTTAATTTGCTGAAGCACCTTTGTGTGCATGGTTCGGCCTGTGAGGTACAGTAGGAAGGATTAACGTCTTCAAGCAGATGGCGTACTGTTAGTTTGTTGTTGCTGTCTCCTAACATTTTTTTTTTCTTCAGTTTTGGGATGATTTTGAAATAGTAAGGTTAGATACGGCCTTCAGTGACCCGTCTAAAAGCTGAATAAAATCTGAAAGTAGAATAATACAAAACGTTTCCGGATTCGAGGGGTTAAACGATGAGTTATTGAAGATATGGCCGATTTTCGCTGGAAAATTCTTCACTGTTTTTTTTTTCTCTCCCTTTTATGTTTTTGCGGAAGGCTAAACGGATCCCCATAGCATTTAACTTGGGGGAAGGCTAAACAGATCCCCATAGCATTTAACTGTTATCACTTTTTCTTTTAACTTCAGGATTCACTATAGAGTGACTGTTAAGTGGCTGGTGACTGTGTGTGGAGAAAGAAGTATAGAGAAGCAACTCATAAACAATTTGGCTTAAGGAAGTTTGTAAGTATGGATTCAGAATCGTACTCACCTCATAATGAGAGCAGGAATAGTATGATGATGGGGATGATGACTGATGCAGAGGACTGACAGAGTGATTTAACTGTAATGAATGGCTGTAGTGTGTGTGTGTGTGTGTAAAACAGTGTTTATAGCCGTCACTTACTGTACAGTTGGTGAAAGAATGAGGTAGAAGTGGTCAAATAGAGCAATATAATGAGTTTAGAAGAGTGGTGGTTGGTGTGTGAGGTGTAAGAATGAGAGTATAAGTGCAGGGTGTGGCCGGGCAGTGCATGAGAGCGTTATTGATCTGATTCATCCAGTGCACACATTGATCATTCATGTCCACCTCCACTACCCCGCCTCGCTAACCCTTTACCCTCCATAATGCTACTTTATTTCTTCAATCCCTGCTGCTGGAGGACACCTTCGTGCGGTGGCACCGACATAGTGGGGCAGCAGAGCGCCCAGTTGTACAAACGTTCCTCCCTTCCTTAAAAGGAGGATGGTGGACTGCCGTAGAATGGCAGTTTTAGCATGCAGTCCACTGCATGCAACTGGAACAACGAAAACAACAACAATAATAAGAACAACTACTACTGCAACTACTGATACTACTACTACTACTACCACTACTACTGCTACTACTACTGCTGCTGCTTCAGTCTAATGACGTATTTTGCATTATATACTTGATGGTACTGATGATGCCCAAAGCTGATCTAAATGTTACCTCTCTGGCTATTCTCCTGTAGTTTATCATTCTCCTTTCGGGGAATAGCAGGAGAGTTGCGAGGTGTTTATATAACCAGGCAGTGGAGGCGTCCAGCTAAACCCTGTGCCACCGCATGAAGGTGACGTTTATCACATTAGGATACACTATTCGACATGGGTGGGTTAGGACACACTATTCGAAATGGGTGGGTTAGTTATAGCCTTCATTAACCCCCCGGACCTGAATATAATGTCTTGTAGCAGGAAAAAAAAAAAGAAGTCAGAGCATGGAAGGGATTAACAGTACACAAAGGAACTACATATCACTCTGACACTTACAGTTCCATTAACCCTTTGAAGCGTGATGTATGTGTGTGTGTGTGTGTGTGTGTGTGTGTGTGTGTGTGTGTGTGTGTGTGTGTGTGTGTGTGTGTTTTATCTTTATATATTGAATTCACTTTAAGATAGCTCCCTTTCAGAGATGTTTACGAAGGCTGTATTTAACCCTCCAGTTCAAGAAGCCTCCCCTGAGCTGAATGCAGGCTCCTGATAGTGGTACGAATGAAACAAGAAAAAGACGTAATTGGATTGTAGTGATAAACCCTGTGAATCCGATGACGTATTACTTATGCTACATCCAGACGATTGTATTCAGCTCAGGAGGGATTGACTAAACTGGCGGGGTTAAACACAGCCTTCATTAACCCTTTCACCACAAGACGTCTCCCCAAAACTGAAGGATAGGAGTAAAAAAGCATGCTGGTGCCAAGAATGATATAAGAAGTACATCATGGGATTGAGCGGGTTTAAGGCCACACAAAGGAGCCACACATCACCTTGACACATTCCATTAATTGAGAATCCCAGCTGCCAAACACAAAACGAAAAAAAAAGATAAAGAAAAAAACAATTACGCGAGCTTTTATTTTCTCTCTCTCTTTTGCCTGAACTTTTTGCACCCATAAAGCGTCAGTTGGTGCGGACAGACTGCGGACGAAACAGTGTGCTAATGCCAAGTGCTCGGGTGTGTATTGATTAGGTGATTAATGTGTTGGGTAGAGACATTAGCGTGGTACAGAAATGAATATTGTACGTGCACGGGTTGAGGGAGAAATATTGCATGTGTGTGTGTGTGTGAGAGAGAGAGAGAGAGGGGGGGGGCACTGGCAAATGAGAGTAAGGTGATATGAGTGTGCAAAAGAAAGACTGGCAATAAGATATATAATAATGCATATTAGCGTGAATTATGCGATTGACAGTTGAAAATAACGGTAGGAATAATATGTTGAGCGTTATTCTAACATGACAACGATCGCTAGCCTCTTTCAACTCTCATGCTGAGTAAGTGTTGTCAGATTGGAGGGTCAGTTTGACTAGTAGCCCGAGACTCACTCCTGCCTCATAAGTACAACATGCAAGCTATTTACTGTCGGACCCATGGGGGCTCGGCTTAAAAAGGAACAAATTGGGAATAAGGCGACCCTAATGGGGTTAATTAATGAATTTGAGTTCGTACTCATAAAGAATTCTAAGGTATGTATTTAAAAAGTTTAATCTTTGTGAATAAAACTCATCTTCCTGATAAACTTTCCTTAACATCAAGTTACACACCGGGATGGTTGCTGGAGCTGCCCTGGAGGTTCCACTCTGACCTAGTGCTCAACTGGTTGCAACGAGCGACTCTCCTAGTTATGAGTGACTCAGAGACTAATTCGTTAGTGGGTCTGTCCCAGCTGCTAGCAGGGTCCGGCAACTAGTGCTCATCAGATTTCACGCAGCCACAACTTAGTATTCAACTTGTGGGAGTGGGCCAATTGTCAGATCAACACAAGCCGACCGTAATAACGAAGGAGACTCATTTCATGAAAGCCTCATAAGCAGGCTTATCAGATTTCATGCAGCCACAACTTAGTATTCAAGTTATGGAGGTGTCCCAGTTCCCTCAGGTGAATACAGACCAAAAACGGTAGAGTGTAGGGTTGTATATTGGCTGGTAGCAGACTAGAATCGATGCAGTAAGTCCTTGAAACTCACTGTAAGAGCGGTACAGTGTTGTTAGTGACGGTACTTCTTATCGCCATTTCGTACAAACTTGGTCGAGTAATTATGACAGTTTGCAATAATTTTGACGTAGAATGTGTCTGATAATGGGTTGCAATATAAAAATGATAAACTATGAGGCAATAAACTTCACTGTATGACGCAACCTTCCCATATAATGTATATATATTTTTCATGTGTACGACTCGGGTCATAGATTTAACAGCCCGTTCTCTACGTTCCGCACACTTTCACATGTCACTGCTTTGGTACTTAAATATCCATCGATCCTACTGTGTAATGCTAGAGTTCTCTCATTCAGGGCTGGTGTAGTGGCATTTGTGGGGGACTTGTGAAAGATTAATAAATTCTGTTTTTACAAAATTCAGATCATCAAGCTTTTCCCTGCCCTAGACTGGGGTCGAACTCGTGACCTTTCAGAAAGCAAACAATTTCTCTGTCCACTTGATCCCTTGTGATGCATGTTGGTGGTTGATGAGATAGGTGTGTGTGTGTGTATGTGTGTGTGTGTGTGTGTGTGTGTGTGTGAGGCAACAAGAAATACAGGTCCACTGCTGCACCTCCATTCCCCCGTAGCTCTCCTTTTATTTATTTACCATTTCACTGCCTTGGTCGATTGGCAACGCCCTTTAGATTTATGCTGGGCTACCTCACTCCAACGACCGGAGGGACGGGACGAATTGCCGCTGCTCTCTTGGCCCTTCAGATTATGTATTACCACTATGCATTTAATTCTTCTCTCCTGATCCTTTTGACATAAATTTCTTCCTGTGCCTCTTATTCCACTTAACGTCATACGATTTTAGTATACTCAAGTGAAACCTAGGATGGCAAAAATGTCTAAAAATATCTCTCAACTTTCTAGCCAAGAATGATGAACTTTGTACCATGACAGCACAGTGCCATAAATTGTTCAGGTAGAAATATTATACACACACAAGGAGAAGCCATTTATTCAAAGGATACATTTCCGATCTGGGCCCCATTTAGGTATGAAGAGGGTCCACATCGGGCCAGTTTTGTTGCGTCCTTTGAATAAACATCTTTCCCACTTGTTGGTGTATCTGTCTAGCTATCTGTCTGTCTGCCAGTCTGTCTGTCTATACTTCTTTCATTAATAGCTTGTTTTTTCTTCTTTACGACGGACGATTTTAGTTCGCCCATAATGAGCAAACAATAACAAACAATAAACACAAACTTACCGTAGACATGCAGGGTTACGAAGATGGTAAACGCTGTTGGTTAGTGCAAACACTCTTTTTAACCTAAAACATTTTATTCTCTAAACAATCACAGGTAGAGTTTGATTTTTTATGTTTCTGTGTATAAATATATTTCTATACAAACTTACACAACGTCGCTTTACAAAGGTTTCCAGCACTCACAACCTTCTTTATGTGTTGGTAAATGAGCGAGGCGTACACTCATGGGGCAAAAGTCTACCTACTACCCCACTGCATCTTCTCTCTTGCTCAGGGTTATGTCCGTCACTTTTCTCCCTGATGCACCAGTTCAAAAGAGCGTCATTTATGTGCAGATAAACAAACGAAGCCCGTTTCAATATAGGAATTTGGGCTGGTAGAGGGAAGTGAACAGAAGAGGTGAAATATGAGGGGAACTTCTGTTTTATCAGCATTAGCCAGCAGTGAGGATATCTGAGGTGGAATATTGAGCGAATTTTTGTCCTGTGAGTGTTATCAGGAGAGGAACGTGATAAATGGGAGAGATGAAAAATTGGGCGAACTTTTGTGCTAGGAGCGTTAGTTAGTAGAGGGGAATGAGTAGCAGAAGGGGTGAAATATCCGAACATTTGTCTTACATGTGTTAGTCAGCAGGGAGAAATGAGCAACAGAAGAGCTGAAATATTTTGGGAACTTTCGTCCTTTAAATGTTAGCCAGCAGAGGAAAATGATCAGTCGAGGAGCTGATATACAATATTAGGAGAAATTTTGTCCCCGAGTGTACACGATTGTCCAGTCTACGCTCATGGGGCTACACACACGCACACGCACACACGCACACGGAAGATGGAAGGGAGGTTGTAATGGCACCAAACCCGAACTTCTTGTCTGACTATGAAAACCTTGAGTCTACTGATATGATGTAATTCTTCATCCTTGTTACCTCCAGACGATTTTGTTAACTTTGCGGAAATCTTTCATGTGACACGGCTTGAAACAGTCTCCATTAACCCCTTCACACCCCGATTTCTCCTCCTAAATAAAAACGTCTGAGAGTAGCAAGAAAATATTGTATAAAGGTCACTGGTTTGACGTAGCAAGAAAACATTGTATAAAGGTCACTGGTTTGACGTGGTTAACTCCCTCCGTCTGATGATGTGATTTTCTACATTATTCTTGCAATTTCCATACGATTTTCTGCTTATTTTTGGGGAGCGCCAGAGTACTGAATGGGTTAATGAAGGCTATATTAAACCCCTCCAGTTCTAGACGCCCATCCTGAAGTGAAGAAAGGCATATGGAGGCAGCTAGAATAAAATATGAACTGTCATCGTATAGAAGGAAGGAAAGAATCTTGCCAGTTTTTCTAGACACTCCGTACTTTATCTGAACCATGATCTGCAAACCACTTCATACTGTTTGTCTTTTTACAGCCACTGGGCATCCATTTCAGGCTGCTCAGTATTTGGATGCAATGGATGGGAGGGAGTACAGACAGGAGCTTAGTGGCCTCTCCACACTGAGGTCGGGATGGGACATAGGGCCGTACTGTAACTGGTTGTGGAGATTTCGAAAGAATCTGTACTTTTGTGATTTATGTGTATTACATCTTAGTTTTCTCTTATTTGTATGCCTCACAGTATAGACATAGTTTGTTCTCCCAAAGGATAAGTGTATATGAAGATCCAATAGGTTGAAGCCGAAATGTTGCGAAATCCCCGATGCGACGTGATATTCGGCACATACTGTGATGCAGATTGTTCGATTGTATAGGCTGGGGTAAAAGTTGGAACTTCATCAAAGTTGCTCCACGGGAAACGCTTCATGCATAGTGTTTCTCACAGTCACTTGTATCATGTCTGGCACTGATAACCGAATTACTTAGAATGTGGTCCAATGAAACGGAGTGTTCCTCATCCAACTTGTACTCAGACTTATAAGATCACACAATTTACCCAACGTTAGAGTGTTCCATTCCCACCGCAGTTGGATGAGGCCTTAAGTTCTTCCTTCTCTAGCAATTGAGACTGCATATTTTTTATTTATTTATTTATTCATTTTTTTTAGATGAGTTCTGTATACTTCGAACTGCTCATATCATTAAAATAGACTGTGCGGAAGTGTAAGCAAGTCCTTAATTTTTGAAGGTCATTTGTGGAGCATCAGTAACTGGTAGATGCGTCCAGCCAGCAACGATACATGCTTTATTATCATCACATGCTTTGAAAACTGTCGACAATAATTGGGGTTAATCCATACCTTCGCGCTCTCATTTTTAATAATACGGATCTTAAGTCTTCTTTTGTTTTTCCCTCCCACCCATTTTTTCCCTCGTGCCACCATGATTCATTACATCTCGTTCGCATTTTTTCAAAGTTACATGTGTTGCATTTCTTTCCTAGTCACACCTGTTCTCTTTTTTCTCTTAGTCACGCATTCCGTATATCTCTGCTAACGACATCTGTTTCGTATTTCTTTCCTAATGACTTTTGTTCCTTATTTTTTTCCTACTGATAATTGTTCAGTATTTAAGTCTTAGTCAGGCGTTCCCTGCCTTTCATTTAGTCATATTCGTATTTCTTTCCCAGTTACAATGGCTCCGCTATTCTTTGCCAGGAGATTGTTTTAAATGGCATTGTAGCCTTCGTATCACCCCTTTCTTAGCGATTTATGTTACCTATTATACGTTGATATTGTCTTGTGGAATTATATACCATTAATACCGACACAGACTACGCTGGTCCCTTTGAGAGACAACTGTAACGCAACTCAAGCCGAGCGTGACATTTCAGTTGGGTTTTCTCGACTGTGTGTGTGTGTGTGTACAATAGTGTTATAACATTTATGTGTTGAAAAGGTGTTTAGAGTATTATTGGTAGGGATATACGAGAAAAGGGTGATTGGCCAAGTGGTCATAAGTAGTATTTTTATGATTTCTTCATTATGTATAACACGGTTTTGGTTAACACGGCAACTCCCCAGAACCAGTTTAGCCATGGAACTCTGTAGTCTAGTGTAGTTTGTATCAGTAACAAACAAGAGGATACTGAGGTGTAATGTGTAGAAAAAAATCGCTGTAGAAGATCTGTTTCGAAGTCTCCAAAACCATTTAGAATACGACCCTTAGTTACGTATTTCCTAGTTCCGTATTTCTTGTCTTTCCTAGTCGCGTGTTCCGTATTTCTAATCACTTCCGTAATGTTTTTCAGTTATATCTATTCTGTATTTCTCTCCAAGTCATGTGTGTTCCATGTTTCTTTTCTAGTCACGTCTGTTCCGTATTTCTTTACTATTATACCGAAGTCTGTTCCCTATTTTTTCCTTTGTGATTATGTTCTGTATTTTCCTGGTTACATTTATTCCGTGTTCCTTTCCAACTCTCATCTGTACCATATTTTTCCAGGGCCATATTTTTTTTCCCTGTTCACATCTCTTCCATATTTTCGCAGTTATTCTGTACATCTTTCATAGTTATATATGTGCCGTATTTCCTTCTGATCTCTTCACCTGGCACCTCATTACTACATGATAACACTTGTCATAGCCACCTAGCACACTTGTCATAGCTGCTTATTACACCTGTCATATCCATCTGTACACCTGTTTTAACCACTTAGGACACATGTCATAGCCACTGAGTACAACTGCCATATACACATAGTACTCTTGTCATAGCCACTTAGTATACTCGTCATAATTACTTAGTATACTCGTCATAATCACTTAGTATGCTCGTCATAGCCACTTAGCCTTCATGCCACTTTTTGGAGCGTCCACCGCCACCACCACTTGAGGCATGGGGTGGTGACAGGTGGTGCGGAAGGGTCACGGATCCAGGGCTGCTTCAGGCGGGGCAGAGGGGGTGGGACGGGGGTTCGTATCGTGAGAGGGGGGCAGAGACGCGTGGGAAGGGGGAAGGGACGGTGGTGGTGGTGGTGGTGGTGGTGATGGTGGTGATGGTGGTGGTGGTGGTGGTGGTGGAGGTGGAGGGGTGCCTGTATCAGTTTGCGTGGCGCCATCTGTAGTGTGCGGTGGGCGACGGGGGAGTTTTGGAGGGACAGGAGTTACTGGTGCAGGCAGAGGAGGTGGAGGTGGGGTGGAGCCCTGTGTTGGGGGTGGAATAGGGCGGGAACAGTGCATACAGGGTCGCCCCTTCCCCTGGGGTTGATCCTGGGGTCTTGGCTGCTGCTGCCCTATATTCCCTTTGCCCGCAGTCCTACCCACTTCTCCCTCACTGGCCTCTCTAGCAGACAGCTGCCCTTGATTGCCACAGCCTCCACCCTTTCCCCCCTCCCCTTCACCAACTCCTCTGGTAGACTTGTGTGCTTGGCAAGTCACATGGGCCAGCCGCGATGTCTCCTCGGAAGAACGCCCTTGCTTGTCCTCCGAGGGCCTAAATCTTGGTGCCGCTGGTGGTGGTTGCTGCCCCGCCCACCAAACATGGGCCTGAGGAGGCGGAGGGGAGTCTGGACGGGGCACAAGATCGGGCTGGGAAGCGTTGGGAGGACGAGAGGAGTGGCGGGGTGTGTGTGGGGTGGCCGCGTGACAGAAGTGGGCGGTTGGGGGTGAACTCCTCGGTGGGGGGAAGTCAGAGGCGTTCAGAGGTGGGGAGGGACGGTGGCGGGGGATTAGTGGAGCTGGGAGTGGTGGTGGGGCAGCGTATGGCAGCTGGTACTCGGCGCCGTCACTGTCTTCGTACACTGCTGGATCGGGATTGGTGGTAGGGGAGGGGGGCGAGGGGGGTGACGTGCCCCCACACCACGATTGTCGCCTGTTGCCTAGTGCCTTGGGGTGAACCGGGCTGGACGACTCAGGTGCAGCCTCCATGTTGTAGTACAGGTGTTGGTCGTACGCGCGGGGATCCTCCTTTTCCTCCTGCTGGGTGCTGAGGGCAGGGGGTGAGGGTGGAGGAGCTAGGCGGGCAAGGGCAGTGTCACTGACCACCAGGGAAGGAGGACGGGAGGAGCAGCCTGATGGCGGAGCATCACGGGCACGGGCGCGGCTCCACAGCAGATGCACCTCTGAGGTCGCCCGCTGTGGAGGTGGGGGAAAGCAGGGGGCGGAGGGTGGGCAGCTGGGGTGGGTATGGGCACGGGCAGTGAGGGAGTGACTACGTGGACCCTGGCGGGGGAGTGGCGGTGCGGGCAAGACACGGGTGTGGGCACTGTCCCGTCCGGAGCCTCCACACCGCCCACGCCACAGTTCTGCCCACAGCCCACGCCACAGCCGGGCCTCGGTCTTGGCAGGGTGTGAGGGTGGGCGATGGGCGAGCCGGTATGTGTGGTGGGGTGGGGAGGGTGGGCGGAGTGCAGCGAGGGCCAGCAGGAGCCACGCCACCACCTGTAGGCCGCCCCTAGCACCCTCCACCGCTAGCCAGTGCCACGGACGGGTGGGAGGCACGTGCAGGGCGTCGGGTGGGCCAAGTAGACTGTACAGATGTAGTGCTGCCACGCCCATTTGGATGAGGGCGGCCACCAAAGTCAGACGAGCGGCATGCTGGAGCGCAGCGCGGGCGGGGATGGTGGTGAGGCGGGCAGTTGGGTGGGCCAATCCCCTCACTACTCGCCCCGTCCCTGCAACCCCACCTATACCCACCACCCCGCCCCACGCCGCTGTGGCCGTCTGAGCCGCGGCTCGCAGTGGCCCGGCGTGGGTGGGGTGGTGGAGAGCTAGGACGTGGGTGGTGATAGCCAGGGCTAGGTGGAAAATGGTGATGGCTGCCAGGGTGAGGGGGGCGTGGTGGGCGGGGGGGTGTGGCGGTCGCCGCCACGCCCCCACCACACCCAACACCACCACCGCCAAAGCCGCCGTCAAGCACGGCCATGCCACCTCCTCCGCCACAGCCGCCAAACCCTGTGGCAGCATCCCCACCGTGCCGTACGGGTCATGGAACAGGTGGAGACAGCGTGCGGCGGCGGCGGCGACCATTAGCAGATGCAGGGAAAGATAGTGTGGCAGGGGTAACAAGCTCCCTGCCCCTCGAACCCTTCCAACCCCAACCACACCTGCCACGCCCACCACCGTGAACATTCCGCCTGTCACATACACATGTACCACCCACGCCTGCCCCAACTCACCTACCCACACTGCCCCTGGCCCCGCCCCTGCCCGTACCACCACTAAGGGCGGGCTGGCCGAAGTGAGAGGGCCATCCCTATCCAGCGCTAACTCATCCAGGCCATGCCAGTTCTCCTCTCCAGTGTCAGTGGAAGGCTTGGGTGGAGGTGTAGGAGGTGGAGTAGTGGAGGTGGAGGTGGGTGGAGTAGTAGGCTCGGTGGAGATCCCATATGCCACCCCCCTAAATATGGCAGCCAGGGAGCTCTCAATATTCGTGGTATTAGGAGGGCCCCGTCCCGGCCATTGAGGCCCCTGTCCTATTCCACCCCCGCCCACTCGGCCGGCCCGTCGCGACCCCGGCCCGAGTGGTCCAGTGATGAGTGGTTCGGCCCTAAGTGCCACCTGGCCGAGCGCAGCGCCGGCGTACAGCAACACATACAACAGCAGCAGCAGCAAGTGTGGCGCTGGCAGTAAGGTCATGCTGGTCCGCTCGCTGTGGAAATGAGACTGGAATTAGTTGGGAGATTTGTGTTGTTTTCTGTCTCTCACTCGCACCTGTCACCCTCAATGTCTGTCTCTGTCTCTCTCTCTCTCTCTTTCTCTCTCTCTCTCCCTCACACACACACA
>JAGKTI010032439.1:0-11897 GCA_018397915.1 Birgus latro
TATAGCGGCTTTGTATTTGAGTCAACACAAAACACAAAATACAGTAAGACCTCACTATATCAGACCTCAGTAGACTGGAATTAGCTTTTATCAGAATCGAGCTTCCGGTCTACATGTCGTATGAGTTGGATATATTCTCGAGAAGAAGACTTCAGTCTGGACCAATGACGGCCAGAATTTCCCTTTTTGGCCCGAAAAAACGCCCCAGAACTGACCAGACAACATGTTGGATGTATCGGAATTACTGTATTCAGGAAAATAAGACTTCAGGTGGGACCGGTGATGCCCAGAATTCCCCCCTTTTTATTGCCCAAAAAAGTGTGCCAAAACCTACCAGACTACATGCTGGATGTTTTGGAATTATTCCGAGAAATAAGGGTTCAGTTCGAACAGGTGATGCCCAGAATATCCCATTTTGTTTCATAGAAAGCACACTGTATGAGGGTATTGTACGTGTGGTTTGTGTGTTCGCACGTGCATTGGCGGGAGCTGGCTGATGTCACCGCAGCTTCCTCTCGCTCTGTCTCAGTCTGATCTGCACTTTTGTTGCGATCAGATCACTACCAGTGCGCTCTTACCATCACGGATATTTACTGGAGGAAGAGAAGGGAAGGACAGGAGGAAGTATTTCTTACAAGGAGGGCAGAAAAGTTACAAGAGGATGGAATAAAGGCTGAATATAAAAGGGAAGTGGAGGGGCTATTGGGTAAATATAGATTGGAGCAGATGGGGGACGTGGAAGGTGTGTGCAAGGTATTCACAGAAGAAATCTGTGCAGCATGTGAGGTGGTGTGTGAGGTGAAGAGAAGACGAAAGGGGGTTCAGGGAACAGAGTGGTGGACTGAAGAGGTGAGAGAGGCTGTGGCACAAAAGAAGAAAGCATATGATGAGTGGATGAGGAACAGGGGCGTCGAAGAAGCTGAGAGACGGACGAGAGAGTTATATGTAGAGAGGAGGAGAGAGGTGAAAAGATTAGTAAGAGAGAGTAAGAAGAGAGTGGATGAGGAGTTTGGAAGGAATTTGAGTGCAAAGTGGAGGGAATGTAAGAAAATGTTCTGGAAGGAGGTGAAGAGAGCTAGACAGGGTGCCAATGAAGTCAGTGGGGGTGTGAAAGATAAAAATAGTAGATTACTAGTGGAGAAGGGAGAAAAAGTAAACAGATGGAGAGAACACTTTAATGAACTGTTGAACATAGAGAATGAAAGTAATGCAAGTATAAGTGGCTGGGGAATGGCTGGGAGAAGGAGGGTTGTGAAAAGAGTGGAAGAAATCAGTAGGATGGAAGTGGTGGAAGCAATGAAGAAAATTAAAATGGGGAAAGCCCGAGGAATTGATGGCGTGTGTGGTGAAATGCTGAAGCATGGGGGAGAGATAGTAATAGAATGGATGTGGAAGGTGCGCAGACTGGCGTGGGAGGAGGGTAGAGTCCCGGAGGATTGGAAGTCAGGTATAATTATTCCTCTGTACAAAGGAAAAGGGGGAAAAAGCAATGTGTGGTAATCATAGGGGCATTTGCCTACTCAGTGTAATAGGAAAAGTATATGGTAGGATACTTATTGACAGAGTTAGAGAAATACCAGAGGAATTAGTTGGAGAAGAGCAGGGAGGTTTTAGGAAGGGAAGAGGTTGTGTAGACCAGATATTCATTCTTAGATCCTTAGTGGAAAAGTTTCTAGAGAAGGGAAAGAAGTTGTATGCAGCCTTCATGGATCTGGAGAAAGCTTATGACCGGGTGGATAGACAAGAATTGTGGAAAGTATTAAGAATATATGGAGTGGATGGGAAGTTGCTGAAGGCAGTGAAGAGTATGTATAAGGGTGCTAAGGCTGCAGTGCGTGTGGATGGCAAACTGAGTGAATCTTTCCATTTGAAGGTTGGTTTAAAACAAGATGTGTCATGTCTCCATGGTTGTTCAATCTGTACATGGATGGGGTTATAAAAGAGATACAAGGTCGGGCAGTGGATGCTGGAGTGGCCCTAGTGAGAGAGGGCAGTGTTTGGAAACTCCCTGTACTGTTGTTTGCAGATGATACTGTGTTGTTGAGCGAAGACGAAGGGGAGCTGCAAGGCTTGGTAGATGAGTTTGGGAGTGTGTGTAAGAAACGGAATCTAAAGGTGAATGTAGGGAAGAGTAAAGTGATGGCCTTTGAGAGAAGTGAAGCCAGTGAATGGACAGTGAGATTGGATGGGGAGGATGTGGAGAATGTGAGTGCATTTAAGTACTTGGGTAGTGTGATGAGTAAGGATGGAAGTCTGGAGGGTGAAGTGCTTGAAAGGGTGCAGTAGGGAAGGAAGGTTGCTGGTTCATTGAAAGCAGTGATAAGAAACAGGGAGGTGAGCATGGAAGTGAAAAAGTTGTTACATTATAGTATTGTGATACCAACTCTGACATATGGAAGTGAAGCATGGACCCTGTTGGAAGGACAGAAGTCAAGAGTGAGAGCAGAGGAAATGAGTTATTTGAGAGGAGCATGTGGAGTTACATGGAGAGACAGACTAACAAATGAGGAAGTGAAGGAGCGTTGTGGTGTGGTTGAGGACGTGATGGGAAGCGTTAGGAGAAGCACGTTAAGGTGGTTTGGGCATGTGGAGAGGATGGAGAGTGAAAGACTGACGAGGAGAATGTATGTGAGTGAGGTGGAGGGGGCGAGAGGGAGGGGGAGGCCAAGGATGAGATGGAGGGATGGAGTGGAGAGGTACATGAGAGAGGAGGGGTGTGAGTTGGGAGCGGGGTAGTGAAATGGCAGGGGACAGTGCGACGTGGAGGCGATTTGTCTGTGGCCACCCCGTGCAGGATTGAGGGGTCTGGCAATAGATAGATAGATAGATTCCAAACTACTGTACTTGGAAATCATTGAATAGTGTTTCTAGTGTTAATATCTGGCAGTGGTATTCGGATTAGGGGATGTCGGGAAGTGTAAAGTGGAGACTTAGTTACCCAACTTCAGAAGTCTCCAAATGTCCTACGGTAGTGGACAAGTGCTAAAAAAAACATCCCAGGAGAAAGCTGAAGGTATGTGCCATATGCATATGTAATTATAATATTCTAGGACTAATAACTGATTTTTGGCAAAAGTAATCCCTCCACTATTCGACGTAATAGAGCCAAAGGCATGTCCGGACGGTGGTCTTGTCCGAGTAGTGGGCCTGAAGCTCCAGCACTGGTCATTCATGACCCTAACCTAACCTAACCTAATTCAGAAAACTACCTTCCTACCTCCCTTCCGGACATGTATAGCACTTATTTAGGTCCCTTTTCACATAAATAATGCACACAAAGCATGAATTAATTGAATTTTAACCAAAAAATGATGATTTAGAGGTGAGTAAGGCATAGGTGCTCACAACTTGCCAGCAAGTGTAAGTAAGTATCGGACATGGAAATCACTATGAAAATCACCCTTTCTCACACCATATGCATTAAATAATGGACATAAAGCATGAATTCACTGAATTTTAACCCAAAAATGATGAATTTGAGGTAAGTAAGGCATATATGTTCATGAGTTCGCAGCTTAGTGTAAATAAGTATCGGACGTGGTAATCACTATGAAAATCATCATTTCTCACATCTTATGCACTAAAATATGGGATACAAAGCATCAAATAAATAAATTGTTATCAGAAAAAGAGTTAGGTATGGCAAAGGTGTTCACTGTTCACCAACAGCACCGGTCATTCTTGACCCTAACCTAACCTAACCTAAATCAGAAAACCACCTACCTAACTCCCTACCGGACATGCATAGCACTTAATTAAGGCCCCATTCACATAAGTAATTGGCATAGAGCATGAATTAATCAAATTTTAACCCCAAAATGATGATTTTGAGATGAGTAAGGCAGGGGTGTTTGCCAGCTGACTACATAATGAATGTAAGGAAGAGACATGATTATTACTGAGAAAATCACCTTTTCACAGCCTATGCACTCAAATATGGGACACAAAGCATGAAGTAAATAAAATGTAGCCAGAAAAATTATGATTTAGAGGTGTGGGGGGCGAAAATGTTAAAGTTAACCAGTTGACTAGATAGTGAACGTATGTAAGAGACATGGTAATCACTGAGAAAATCACCTCTTTCACAGCCTGTGCACTCAAATATGGGACACAAAGCATGAAGTAAATAAAATGTAACCAGAGAATGAGGATTTAGAAGTGATTATGGAAAATATTTAGCAGTTGACAATGTTCACTTACAGTCCATCATGGTTGTTTACCCCCATCTCTAAGGTTTTTACAGTGGTCATAATTGCTCTTACAAATGCCCTAACTCATGAGATGGAGGGATGGAGTGGAGAGGTATATGAGAGAGGGAGGTGTGAGTTGGGAGAGTGGTAGTGAAATGGCAGGGGACAGAGTGACATGGAGGCGATTTGTTTGTGGCCACCCCGTTCGGGATTGAGGCGTCTGGCAATAGATAAATAGATAATTGCTCTTGAAGCATGTCCAGTAATCCAGTGTTTAACTACACTTAATCCTTTGCACTGTGACTTTTGATTATTTAAACAAGAATGAAAATACCGCAAAAGATCGGACAGCCGTCCACTGTTCACAGGAGTTGAGACAGAACTAGCAGGAGGGCGATTTGGCGGGAAGGGAGCTCGTCGGTGCGAGCGGGAAATTCAAACTGATGTGGTCGGAAAAAATCGGATTTTTTCCGGATTTTTTTGAATTTTTGGGCATTTTGGGGGACGGACAGCCAGCCCACGAAGTCCGAATAGTGAGGGATCCGAATAATGGGCGTCTGAATAGTAGAGTGATTACTTTAAAAAAGTCAGTCGGAGCGCGAATATCCCCGCGGGAAGGGCCCGACGCGCCTCCGACAACCCCGCGGTTTAAGGGTTAACAACATGCAGAAAGTAAGTATGGGACATGGAAATCATTATGAAAATCACCTTTCACACAGCTTATGCACTCAAATATGGGGCACAAAGCATGAAAAAATAAATTAACAGAATACAGTATGATGATTTAGAGTTATGGTAAATTTTAACCACTTTACAGCACGCTGAAAATAGTTAACAGACATGAAAATCATTATGAAAATCACCTTTTTCACAGGCTATGCATGAAATTAATGAAATGGAAAGAACAAAACTAGGATATCTGCAGTAGTCAGGGTACTTACAACAAGGCTGTGGCCGTCGTGAGGAATAATCCGCCGCCTCCTCCCAGACTCTGACAGTATAAAGGTGCATCTGAAGCACCAACAGTAATCCACCGTTGCAATTCACTAAATCCTTGGCACTCTGAATTCATAACACTGCGCATTCTTTTCTTACTTGCACTGCATTTCAAACTCACCAGTGTTCATTAGCACTTTTCACCAAAGTCTTTTCACTCTGAATTCTAAAATCTTAACACACTGTTTTTCCACTGCACATAATGTACAAGTGGATGGAGTGGTTGGTCAGTGGGGTGTGCCAGCTGAGGTGGATAGGAATGGTAGTGCCTTGGTGGACATCTGTGCTGGTAAGGGGTTGGCAATAGCCAACACCTTCTTTCGGCACACAATGATCCACAGGTATACATGGAGAGTCATAAGGAGGATGGATGGTGAATTTGTAGAACGAAAGGCAATGATAGATTACGTGTGTGTGGATGAGCAAATGAGAAGACAAGTGTTGGATGCAAAAGTGTGGATAGGGTGGGGGAATGCAATCTCTGACCATCATTTAGTGATGGCCAAGGTAAGGCTGGAAAGAAAGTGGGTGAAGCAACCAAGGGGAAGACAGGAGGAAATAGCTCCTGTGAGAAGAGTGGAGAAGTTACAAGTGAGAAAATGGCAGAGTATAAGACCATAGTGGAAGAGAGATTGGAAAGGTATGAGTTAGAGCAGATGGAAGGGGTGGAAGATGTATGTAAGGTTTTCACGGAAGAGATAGGCGCAGCGTGTGAGATGGTTTGTGGAGTGAGGAGGAGATGCAGGGGTGTGCAAGGGACAGCATGGTGGAATGATGAGGTGAAACGAGCTGTGGAACAAAAGAAGGCATATAGTGAATGGCTAGCGAGCAGAGGTAGGGAGAAGATGAGAGAGAGAAAAGAGAGGTATATGTGAGCTGGAGAAGAGAGGTGAAGAGATTGGTGAAGGAAAGTAAGAAGAAAGTGGATGAGGAGTTTGGGAGGAATCTGAGTGTACAATGGAGGGAGAGTAAGAAATTGTTTTGGAAGGAGGTAAAGAAAGTAAGACAGTGTGAAAAGGGAAATAGTAGGGGAGTGAAAGATGGGAATAATAGATTGCTGGTGGAGAAGAGAGAGAAACTGAGGAGGTGGAAGGAGCACTTTGAGGATTTGTTGAATGTAGAGGGTGAGAGCAGTGAGAGTATAAGTGGTGGGGGAATAGCTGGGAGAAGAAGAGCTGAGAGGAGGGAGGAAGAGATCAGTAGGGCGGAGGTAGTAGAAGCAGTGAAGAAGATCACGATGGGAAAGGCCCCAGGAATTGATGGAGTGTGTGGTGAAATGCTAAAGTATGGGGGTGAGATTGTTGTGGAATGGATATGGAAAAGGTGTAGATTGGCTTGGGAAGAGGAAAGGGTTCCAGAGGACTGGAAATCAGATATAACTGTTCCTTTCAATAAAGGAAAAGTGAAGAGAGAAGTATGTGGTAACCAGAGGGGTATTTGCCTTCTTAGTGTGACTAGAAAGATATATGGTAGAATACTTATTGATAGGGTTAGGCATATAACAGAGGAGTTAGTTGGAGAAGAACAAGGGGTATTTAGGAAGGGAAAAGGGTGTGTAGATCAGATATTTGTTCTAAGATGTTTAGTGGAGAAGTATCTAGAGAAGGGAAAGAATGTGCATGCTGCCTTCATGGACTTGGAGAAAGCTTATGACAGAATAGGTAGGCAAGGTATGTGGAAGGTATTAAGAATATATGGAGTGGAGGGGAAATTGTTGAGTGCTGTGAAGAGCATGTCTGAAGGAGCTAAGGCTACCGTGCGAGTGGATTGTAAGCTGAGTGAGTTCTTTGATCTGAATGTGGGACTGAAACAGGGTTGTGTGATGTCTCCATGGCTGTTTAATATATACATGGATGAGGTTGTAAAGGAGGTGCAAGGTAGGGCAGTGGATGTGGGAGTGGCTCTAATGAATGAGGGCGAGATGTGGAAGATTCCGGTGTTGTTGTTTGCTGATGATACAGTATTGTTGAGTGAAGATGAATGGGAGTTGCAAGGTTTGGTGAATGAATTTGGGACAGTGTGTAAGAAGAGGAATCTGAAAGTTAATGTAAACAAGAGTAAAGTTATGGTGTTAGAGAGGAATGAAGTCACAGATTGCACAGTGAGGTTGGATGGTGAGGATATGGAGACTGTGAGTGCATTCAAGTACTTGAGCAGTGTGATGAGTAAGGATGGAAGTTTTGGGGATGAAATATTTGAAAGGGTACAGCAGGGAAGGAAGGTTGTTGGTTCAATGAAAGCAGTGATGAGAAATAGGGAGGTGAGTATGGAAGTCAAGAAGTCACTGCATGATAGTATCGTGATCTCTACCCTGACGTATGGAAGCAAGGCATGAACAGTGCTAGAAGCAAACAAGTCAAGAGTGAGAGCAGTGGAAATGAGTTACTTGGGAGGAGCATGTGGAGTGACATGGAGGGACAAGTTGACAAATGATGAAGTGAAGGAACATTGTGGGGTGGATGTGGTTGAGAAGATTAGGAGAAATACACTGAGGAGGTTTGGACACGTGGAGAGAATGGAGAATGAATGACTGACCAAGAGGGTGTATGCAGGTGGGGTGGAGGGAGGGAGAGGGAGGGGAAGACTGAGGATGAGGTGAAGGGATGGAGTTGAGAGGTATATGAGGGAAGGGGGAGTGAGCTGGGGGGAGGGTAGTCAAATGGTGGGTGACAGAGCTACTTGGAGCGTTTTGTTTGTGGCCACCCTTTGATGGATTAGGGAGTCGGGCTATAGATAGATAGACAGACATGACTGTAAATTCCCGTGTGGTGTAGTGGCAAGTTCTTGCTCTTAGTCACTGTCAGAGTCCGTGAGGAGGTGTTGCAGGCGGCCTAGGGGCTCATCAGAGGGACATGGTGATGGGCTACCCACTGCAGATGACTCAGAAGACAGCTGCAAACTCACATCCAGTGGCGACTCCACCGTGGGTGATGTGCTGGGCTGTGGCTCGGAGCTCGAAGGCCTGTCTTGGGGAGGCAGTGGTGTGGAGCCAGAGCTGAGCACGGAGGGCATAACAGGCCTGAAGAAACTGTCAGTGGTTGATTGACGTAAGCAACGACGATTCTGGTGATTGATGATGCGCTGCCTAAAAGCATGCCCTTCCTCCACAAGTCCCAAGGGCCCCATCTCCCTGTTGCAGTCTGGGTGTTCTAGGTAGTCCAAGATGAACTCCACATGTTCCCGGAGTGCACTTAGTTTGGGGATGGCTGGAGTAGTGACGTGCTGAGAGAAGTCTGCATCATTGTCGCTGTCCTCGTCGGAATGTTCAAGCTGGGTACTCGTACCGGCAACTGAAGATGCGATCTCGATATCAGACATGATCTGATACTCAGGATCGCTCTTGTGGTCATCCAACCACTCACGCACTTCGTCCACATCCACATCGTCGCCACCCGCACAATGACGTGCATGGAAGTCATCCACGTCAAAACCTAGAAAGTCGTGCACCACATCAGTTCCATGAAGCAGACGAGCTCAACCACTTTCCAGAGTCTTGACGGAGACTTCCTTCCATGCACTGGCCCAGTTGTAGATGGCAGACTTGAGGATCTAGCGACGAAGGTTTTCCACAGTCCGCTGGCCTAGCGTGTCTCGTCCTTCCCTGCGCTCGTCCTTGTCCTCGAGGACATCCATCACCTCGTCCAGGAACTTCCGATGGTAAAGCCTCTCTGTAGCCACGATCACTCCTTGGTCCATTGGTTGGATGAGAGCAGTAGTATTAGGTGGCAAAAACAAGCATCTAATGTGGCAATTCTCAGCCACCAACTCCCTGTCGGATGGATGCGCAGGTGCATTGTCCAGAGGAAGGAAGGCCTTTACCTGGTCATGTGGGATTCCCAGTGTGTCTGTCTGATAATCGACAACCTCCTCGACGAAGTACTGGTGAATCCAATCTCTGAAGATCTTGGCTGTGAACCAAGCCTTCACAGAATGGTACCACACGACAGGTAGGACATCCATGACCCCAAGCAGGCACCGAGGCTGCTTTGCATAGCCAACAATAACGGGCTTGAGCCGGTGCATGCTGTTAGCATTGGTGCAACACAAAGCAGAGATCCGTTGGTTCGAGAGCTTGCGGCCAGGTATACGCTTCTCCGTTTCCTCGGCGAGAGTGTTTGTGGGCAGCGAGTGATAGAATAGGCCAGTTTCGTCAGCAATATAGACTTGACTGAGAGTGAGGCCCTCCCTGTTGATCAATCACTCTTCTACTTCCTCCTCATTGGCATCCAGAGCTTTGCCATGGGCCTTACGGTTGGTAAGCCTGTGTCGTAACTTGAACGTGAAGAGCCAACCCTCGGACGCCTTGAAGTCTGGGGTGTCGTGTAACCTTGTGAACTTCTAGGCAGCAGCTTTCAGTTCCGTACCACGCACCAGGACTCCAGCAGCACGTTGCTGACGATACCAAATCAGCATGGAGCGGTCGATTTCTGCATACAGTACTTGGGAGGAAACATAACCTTCCTCTCCATGTTCCGTTTGGTTTTTGATGTGAAGTCGGCCGTGTACTGGTGGAGTTTGTCTTGGAACCTCTTGATATCAAACAAGGTACAGCGAGGGAGGTTGAATTCACGAAGGATCCGTGACGTCGACCATCCCGCATCCACTTTCTTCAATATCTCCCGCTTCTTCTCCAGAGTCAACACCACTCATTTTCTCTTCTCGGGCAGCGGGGCCATCATCACACACACACGATGAAGAGGCAGATGAGGAGCAGCAAGGCCTGCAGCAGGTAGGGCACCACCACAAATGCGAGCACGTGAGCGGCCATGGTGAGAAGCGTGCACTCTATCCGGTGGGTGAGTGGAAACTGGGGAGGAGGCAGGCTGGGCAGGTGGCATGAAAACACAGCTGGTCGGCGCACAAGCCAAATTCAAACTGACGTGTCGGAAAAAAAATAGTTTTTTCAGTTTTTTTGCATTTTTTTTTTGCATTTTTGGGTTCCGAATGCCCCAGCCAATGACATCCGGACAGTGGGGTGTCCAGTTATTGGGCGTCTGGATACTAGAGTGATTACTGACATACGTAAACCCACATGGCCACCACACTTACACACCACCATTACACAGTATAGTGATCCCTTAATTATCCAGACATGTTCAGTATCCGGATGCTGGGCCTTGGCTCTATTAAACCATTATCCGAATATACATGCTATTATCCGGACATAAATGTGCCCAAGAGCTTCGGCCGGCCAGCTGACGTGTCCAAAAATTTGGTATCGTGGCCGTGAGAGGGAAATATAGTAATCTTCCCACTACCCGATGTAACAGAGCCAAAGGCATGACCGGAAAGTGGTCTTGTCCGGATAGTGGCCCTGAAGCTCCAGCACTGGTCATTCATGACCCTAACCTAACCTAACCTAAATGAGAAAACCACCTACCTACCTACCTCCCTACCGGAGATGCATAGCACTTATTTAAGTCCCATTTCACATAAATAATGCACACAAAGCATGAATTAATTGAACTTTAACCAAAAAATGATGATTTTGAGGTGAGTAAGGCATAGGTGCTCACAACTTGCCAGCAAGTGTAAGTATCAGACATGGAAATCACCATGAAAATCACCCTTTCTCACATCGTATGCATTAAATAATGGACACAAAGCATGAATTAATTGAATTTTACCCCCAAAATGATGAATTTGAGGTAAGTAAGGCATAGGTGTTCACGAGTTGGCAGCTTAGTGTAAGTAAGTATCGGACGTGGAAATCACTAAGAAAATCATCATTTCTCACATCTTATGCACTAAAATATGGGATACAAAGCATCAAATAAATAAATTTTTACCAGAAAAATGATGATTAAGAGTTAGGTATGGCAAAGGTATTCACTGTTCACCAACAGCACTGGTCGTTCTTGATCCTAACCTATCTATCTATCTATCTCTTGCCAGACACCTCAATCCCACACGGGGTGGCCACAAACAAATCGCCTCCATGTCGCCGTCCCCCGCCATTTCACTACCCCGCTCCCAACTCACAACCCCCTCTCTCATGTACCTTTCCATTCCATCCCACCATCTCATCCTCGGCCTCCCCCTCCCTCTCGCCCCCTCCACCTCACTCACATACACTCTCCTCATCAGTCTTTTATTCTCCAACCTCTCCACATGCCCAAACCACCTTCAACGTGTTTCTCCTAACGCTTCCTGTCACATCCACAACCACATCACAATTCTCCTTCACTTCCTCATTTGTTAGTCTGTCTCTCCATGTGACTCCACATGCTCCTCTCAAATAACTCATTTCCACTGCTCTCACTCTTGACTTCCGTTATTCCAACAGGGTCCAAGCTTCACTTCCATATGTTAGAGATGGTATCACAATACTGTCATGTAACAATTTTTTCACTTCCATGCTCACCTCCCTGTTTCTTATCACTGCTTTCAATGAACCAGCAACCTTCCTTCCCTGCTGCACCCTTTCAAGCACTTCACCCTCCAGACTTCCATCCTTATTCATCACACTACTCAAGTACTTAAATGCACTCACATTCTTCACATCCTCCCCATCCAATCTCACTGTACATTCACTAGCTTCACTTCTCTCGAAGACCATCACTTTACTCTTCCCTACATTCACCTTTAGATTCCGTTTCTTACACACTCTCCCAAACTCATCTACCAAGCCTTGCAGCTCCCCTTCGTCTTCGCTCAACAACATAGTATCATCTGCAAACAACAGTACAGGGAGTTTCCAAACACTGCCCT